>JAYMTN010001770.1:0-12159 GCA_036897425.1 Erodium trifolium
ACCCGCACCAACGGGGATGTAACGGAAGTGAACTCGGTTGGAAGAGGAAGGATTGGTTTATGTCTGGCTAAATTACTCCGAGGACTTTGAGCACATGGCCGACCAAACGGGCCATACATTCTGGGATAACATTCGGAGGGAACTCGCCGTTGTGATGCGCCAAATCCTGACGACTGAGCGCACGACAAAGAATTGCAGACAACACTAATGTGTCACCAACAAGAAGGTGAAGATGTTTCAAGGGTGCTGGTCGAAGTTCAAGCACATCTACCAGAGCGGGCGGTCTGACGAACAGATCATGACTGATGTAGAGAAGGAGTACATCCACCGGTGGAACCTTGCGCGAGAGAAGCCTTGCAGGAGGCATTAGTTTGAGAACGAGTTCAACCTGACCACCAGGGAGTATGTTTGAGATGGACATTCTGGTAGGCGCAGTATTAGAGGCTGAGGGGGGCTCAGACCCGTACGCGGTCACTGACCTCGGGGCTAGAAGACGGCAAACGCGAGGAGGGCTAGGGAGAAATGAAAGGGGAAAGTATTGGTCGACAAGACACTCAACCCAAGTTGCCCAAAATTTTGGTCAGCATTGAGAAGCACCGTCGGGAGCCACTCGTTGCGTCAGAGTCCCTCATGCGCGAGTTTCGCTTATTCCTCGACGTTGATACCTCCAACATGGTCCTCGAGGACTTGACGACCTATAAGCTCTTTTTCAACGACATGCCAAAGAGGATGAATGGGTTGGTGTAATGTGTTGTACGCTTGATTTTGTAATAAGTTGATGATATACTTGGAAGTTGTTCCCCGTTTTTACTTTATTGAAGTTTATTTACATGTTTCAGGGTATTGGCTGGGTTTATCATTTTTTCCAACAATGTTAACAACGTCCCCATTGAGAATTACCAATGAACCACCACTAAGTTAAGGAAGCGGAAGAGGAGGAAATCGAGAAGTTAAATTATTCGGTTTACGTTATGTATTATGGAATAAAGTTAAGTAGTTTTGTTTTCCATTAATTTAGATGTTGAAAACTCAAAGACGATCTATAATTTTTTTTCTTTTCTGAGGGTGAACATGAACCAATAACATACTATCGAATGATATTTTGCTAATAGTTATAATTGAAGTTTCTCAAACAAAGATGAAGAAGAAAGGAACGCAAGAGAATTTGATGAACCGATGATTTGATCACAACCAGATAATATTTCTGGTCTTGTAATTCTCTTATTTATACAGATATAGCATTAAAGCAAATTGAAAGCATAATGAAAAACTGAAACTGATGGCATTTGCTTGCCTACAATGATAGCTAATTAAAAAAGAAATTAAGTGATAAGAATAACGTAGGTAATTGCCAAGACATGGCCATGGCAGTTTTATTCAGCTAGCAGAAACCATAATTAGAAGGGTAAAGATTATTTCCAACAATAACAACATATGACCGAATCTATTTTTGGTTTGAAACCAAACCAAATTAGATTCTCAACTAAAAAGTATTTAGTTTAATTGAACCAAGAGTAGACCAACCGTGAATGATCTAAGAACTCACGTCTACAGAAACCCATCACCGCAACCACTCAAGGTAAGGAATTTAATCGAACACTTCGATACTCATTTTGCAAGAGCTGAAAGTGTCAAGCTTTTGTTCCATCTCTCACGTGACCTAAAATTTCATCATCCTAGAGGCCTCCTACTCCAAGTTTGGGAGGATATGAAGAAACAAATTTATTTATTGAAGATCTGTTTCACAATCTGCTACATGCAATGATTATTCTGCATCAACTTGTGTAAGAATCAATAGAGGTCTTGATTGGGTGTGGGTGTGGGTATGGGCATGGCTGAATCATGTCTGCCAAATTGCCAACTAGAGTGAAGCACAAAACTCAGCAACTTCCAAACCTTTTGAATCACTATATCAATGCCATCATGTCTTTGCCTCTTTGGTCATCAACCTTTTCACTTATGCCAATAAAATTTCCACATCTACTTATTTTAATTCACAAAACAAAGGGTAATCTTTTGTTATTTTGTTACAAGAAAAAGCCCAATTTTATATTAGTATTACTATTTATATATAAACTACACAATTATTATATTTATCAGTTTAATTTTTGTTACTGATTCAGTCAAATGAACGCTTTTAGATGATCAAGTGGGGCCATTAACCTCTCTGTTAGGGTTTTGAGAGCTCTGCCGCCGTCCACACCTTCATGGCTATGGCTATGGCAATTGCCATTGCTTATGCCATGATTCTTCTTCTCTCTCCTTCCCAACCCCCCTTTGCACTTTCCCTTTGGATCATGCGAAGTTTTTTTTTTCTGCTAGGGTTTCTCTCAAGCCGTCTCTAGCCACCGCGACGTTGGCCGTCTCTCGCCATCAACGGAGCATCTCCCGATCTATTTCGATCTCCCCTCTGCTCCTGGGGCTTCCTTCTCTACAACCGCCGTCCCTGATGCTGCCGCCGCCATCCCTAGAGACGTCCCTGTAATTGCAGTTGGAGCGGCCTTCTCCCTGGCCTCCACCGCCGCAACCGCCTCGTTCCCTTTCATGATTATGGCTCTGGCTAATCGAAAGGTTCTCTTTTATTTTGTTTGAGTTTGTCTTTGCAGGATCAACGCCTATCGATTAGAGAATCAAGGATTTCTCCAGGGAGGAAAACATTAGGGACTGGCCCGAGCAAGACGATTCTTTACCTCCCACCATCACAATTACTGTTGAGGTCCCTCAGGATCTCCGGTACCCCGTTCCTTTCCACCGTCTTCTTTCATTTCCCGAGGGGCGTCAAGAAAACACCGTCTGTGACGGTTTTGATATTAAAAGGCTCAGTGAACCATTGTTCATTAATACTGACATTCTGATTATCGGAGAGCCTGTTCCCCGATGCACGATAATGTAATCGATTTCGAGAAATAAAAATTGAACATTTCGTTAAAAAAACGCTTTTAGATGGACAATTTGACGTGTCAATAATTACAATTAAGAACCAATAAAAGACAGTTAATATTTTTGCCGTATTTATTTTCACTTTCACCTTTCTTATTGGGCAGTGGTTTCCACGCGTATGAAACGCGGTCGTCTAAATGTTTTCAGTTTCCTCTCTTTAATTTTTCGGTTGGCAAGCAAAGTCGTCAAATGGGGTTTTCGAATCTCCCCCAATAGTCTTGTGTGTGAACACTCGTACCATTGGAACACATAAGTACATTTTCATAATATTTAATAACATTTATAATAAATCAACTGTTACCAATTTAAATTATTTAATTGAATTACATTTACATGTATTTTTTTAATAAATGATTGATATATTTATATTTCACTGGAATTTTTAAAATTAAAGAAGAATCATTAACCTCTCTTGACTGACCAAACTCTACCATTTCTCAACCCCTCAGCCTCTTCCTCTCTATTCTGTTCCTCTCTCTCTCTCTCTCTCTCTGCCTCTGCTCAATATCTAAGCTCTAAACTTCGCATCGGCTTCAATCACTATGTATTAAAGTTCCAATCTTTTTTGTAATACTTATTGAATCACACCATTTTCTGATCTGGGTCTTCTCCATCTCTCACCCAGATCATACTTCTCTTCCTTCCCTTAAAGGCAGCCTCTGCTACCATGGCTGGAAACCAATACCTGTAAACAAAATCCATTTGTTTTCTTGAGATCTTTCTTATTACTTGATTGAAGCAACCAGGTTATGGAAAGTGAGTGTTATTACTTGATTGGAGTAACCAGATATTTGTTCTGAGGTCAGCTTCATATTTCATTTCTTCTCTGCTTTATAGCAATATATCTATATCTATATCTATAATCTATATATGTTCTGTTGTGGGTTTCTCTTTTATTATATTTGAGTGATGTGTTAAGTGTAGGAAACGAGGCTGAGTTGCTATTCTGAATCTCAGATTTGAAATAAGAAAGAAAAAACTCTGCTTGACTACTTGCTGATCATTTGTTTGGTTTATATGAGGAGAATGATTGGTTTTGATGGAAACAAAACATGAGATTCAAAGTGTAATCTTTGTTTTCTCTTTTCATGATGTTTCAGGAATCAGATTTAGCTCTGTTATCTACTCTTAATGCCATGGATTTTTGTTGTTTACTGCATGAAATGGTTTTTGTGTTCTAATGGGCATTTTTAATAAGGTGCCTAGGTTTTAGTATTAATATTTTAAAATGAATGGGTTTAATATGTGGTTCTCTAATCACGATCCTTAGTTATGTTTACTAAGTGCTAGAAACATGCCTTATCTGCTTGCAATGTTACGCCCAGTCTGAAAATTGGTGCTTTTGATTTAATTCATTTGCCATTGTCGATCTTCTTATCTTCAAGTGTTGATCTGTTGTTAAATTTTACTAATGCTTCTTGTTGTGAACTTGTGCTTGCTGAGTTGTGGTTATGATTTTTTTTTTCAGTTCAGATGTTACCATTGAAGTTTATCCAGAAGCTCAACCTTGATTAAGGCCTTACACGTCTATTCATTTACATTTGCACCATGGGTAGAGGAAGAGGAAAGGGGAGGAAACATACTCTTACTGTAACTCATGAGGACCTTGGAAGTGGTGAGGAAGAAAAAGTTCCTGCTTACAGGAGAAGAGGAAGGCCACAAAAGCCGTTGAAGGATGATATTGAAGAAGAAGCTGAGCAGATGGATGAAGATGTGGAGAATGTAAATGGTTCCATCTCTGGCAAAGACATGAAAAACCAGACTGCTGCCGAGACTGGAAAGAAGAGAAGGAAGAGGTCTGTGCAGGTCAAAGAGACCATTGATTCAGTAAAGGATGATGAGAATGACATTGGAGCCCATTTGAGCACTGAGGATTCAACAAAGACTGTTGGGTTTAGACTGATTGGGAGCAGGAGAAAAAACAAGCCCCGGCGTGCCGCTGAAGTTGGTGTTGAGTGCTAGTTAAGCATGCTTCAGCTGTTGCGATTGATCCTGGCTTGTTTCTTTTCCTCTGCATAATTTTTTAATTCCATTTATGACTGATGGGTAATTTTGATTTGGGGGTTTTGGAAACATTTTGTAGGATCTTTCAAAGAAGCTACAATATTGAAAAACTATTTCTGAATTTGCATCACTATATAGGAGCAACAAGAAACTTCCTTTTCCCCTTGTCATCTATTTGATTCCCTTCTGTTTATGGAATATGGATTGAGCTTACATATACAGTATACACATTGCTGAAACAGAATGGTCGGTGTGTTTATATGCATGCTTTATATCAGAATTGTATATGCTGATTTTTCATATATATTGCATAACTTTTCTTCTTTGTTGAAACTCACATGATTGCATATAATATCCAAAAACTACACAGAACTTGGTGTGCTTTTTCGATCTACAGAACTTGGTGTGCTTTTTCGATCTAACTTATCTTGGACGGGAAAATGGTGTTATTGGAACCATCTTCTTCAGCCTCAGCATCTTCAGGGCTGCTTGAAATGTCATTGTTCTTCAAAGGGCCATTTGCTTTCTGTTGCTGATCAAACATCACTCTCAGCTGCTTCCCTTGTTCTTCGATCCGCAGTTGCAAGTTTCTTTGAATCTGACAAGAAATGTAACAAGTTATAGTCTGAAATTGAGCACAAGACATGTAATTTGCCAGTCACATACCTCTAATTGTTCATGAAGTCTTTTCTGGACATCTAATTGCAGCTGCAATGCCTCCTTTATTTGTAAGCCACTGCAACATAAAGTTCACAATCTGATGTTGAGACTCATGGACCAGTTCTTTATATATATATGTATAGCTGTAAAGAACGAATTATACGTTTTCGAATCGAGTTGGGGAAAATCATTCAGAGTGGCTCTCTTGTCTGATTTTCCTGAAGTGGAAGAGAAATTCATAAAATTAGATTGTGTCAAAAGTTATGCAGTGACCTGAAGAGATCATGCAGATAAGAAGTTGAGGAATCAGAATAAAAACATTTGTATTGAACTGAATCTACCTTCTGCTTTCTCTGGCATGTACTTTGCAATACGATATTTCTTCAAGATAAAAAAAGATCAAATGATTCAGACGATCGCTCCAAAGAGTAAAAACAAAAAGTTAAATCATGTAAAGATGCATGTTAACATCTTCATACCTGCAAGTGACTTTTTACATGAAAAATAGTCAACCCATCAGAGTCCATGAGTTTCAGTATTGCCTTTGGTGTTGCCTCTACAATTAACACAGCCTAGTTATCAGAAAACATGTAATAACAAAGACAAAGACATGATGAAAAGTACATACTTTCAGCGCCACCTAGGCGATTTATGCACTCAACAAACTTCTCATGGAGCTCCTGTGTCCACCTTATTCGTATTTTACTCGAAACCACAGCCGCAGTAGAAGCAGAGCCTTCACCAGAGGAAAGCTTTTCTTGCTCTGAGGAGAGGCCCTGCTGAGAGTTGAATGAACTACCATGAACCTGAATTGGTTCATCAGAGAGAAAAAAATTTAGAAGACATACACAACAAAACAAGGACAAAAAAACATCATACTCACCCTTTGATCTTGATCTTCAACATGTGGATTCAAGAACTGTCTTGGAGCAGACACATCATAAGAACTCCTGGGGTTCATGTTACTGAATTGGTTTCCACAAAAGTGAGATTTAACTATGGATTGCAAGGTGTTCCTCACATCAAAGATTGGATCAGATTGAGCAGCTGAACCAATGGAAGAAGCAGTGCCTCCTGAAGAAAAGATCTGTGAATCACAAGTCCTAGAAACTTGGGATGTCATAGGGGTAGAGGTGTTAGCAAATTGTGAATCAAAACCCATGAAAAGCTCTGTGGCATAGAAAGCAGAAGCAGGAGACTTGAAGCCTTCCATGATAGTAGGAGGTCTGAGGTTTTGCTGGTTTTGTGATCTGATGTTGTTGTTGTCAGAACCAGCACAAGGGTGTTGCTGAATTTGGTCCCAATCAGGGAAGTCAAAGCTGAAATCATTGACCAGACCATGGCCCTGCTGAATTTGCTCTTGGTAGTTGATTTTGTGACTGTTCATTTGCCAAAAATGTGAACAAAACAGCAACTGCTCAAGAACCTCAAAGCAAGTGCACAACACAACTCTTTGAAACTAAATATATCAGAAACTTGCTGTCAAAGAAATGGAGGACAAAAGATGCATCAAGATGGATGAAAACAAGAGCCATGCTCAACTTATATGGTATTGGTATGGTGTGACACAAAATTGCCCATATGGCTAATTGATTCTCAATGACTTGTGTTTTAAGACTTAAATCTGAATAACTTATTCCTCCCAGAGATAGGAATGAGCATTTCTCTAATTTGATATAAACAATGCCACCAGATAGCTGCATAAATTCTTTTTTAACAAAAAATAATAATTAAAATTCTAATATCGTTATTGTTCTTGTATACTAATTATCATATTAGAAATTCAATAACTTATTAAAAAGTGAATAGATTCACAAAATTAAAAGTCATTATTCGTATAATATGGATATGGAAGAATAGTCTTAATATTGCCCTTTTGTTGAGACTGCACCTTACAAAGTGGGTATCAGATATTATTAGGCTATGAGCACTTGCAAGAAAAGCTCGTTTAGATTAATCTAATTGCTTAACACCATGCTTAATTAAATCAATAAAATACTAATTAATTGGCCTTTGCAGACCTTCCATGCATGTGTGTATATTTGTATTTATGAGGTGTCCGGTCTTTGAATTGATCACATGAAACTAACAACAAGAAAAGGTTGAAAATGAAATGGAATCTACATTCTATATTAATTAATTGATTAACTAATCATATAAGGGTTGATAATTAGTTTTAAAAAAACATAGGAAAAAGAAATAAAGAATCTAGATCACACAAAAAAACAAGAGACATGGGAAACTCCGATCATACTACACATCGTTCTAGATAACATAGTGACATTAATATAATTATCACTATGTGCCATTATACTTATCCACTAATCAACTGTATTTTATATAGTTGGGTGATAATAATGTTAACGAGTAATTATATTTAAAAAAACAAATACGGTGAATTATGTATGTTTTGTAAATGCGTATAGCGTATAGATGCTTCAAAATCCTAATTTTCTGTTAGATTTGACACTTTTGTGAATGAAAAAAAATATGTCGTAAATACTTGAAAATAAGATAATATGTCATAAATATTTACAAAACGCGCATATTTTATCATAAGATAAAAATGTTTATATCATACATAATTTGATCATTGATATCATACAAGGTTATGGATATGGGTTATTTACGTTCCTACATCATTTTATACGTTAATTTCATATGCCAACGTTAATCTTTCAAAACCACACAAGACTATATTAACGTAACCATAAATAACCCTGTTAATTTTTCTATCCAATTTTATTAGCTCTTACTGATTATTTTTCTAAAATGAAGTAGTGTCCCTTATCTTCCAACCCTAGAATAAACTTACCTTCTCTTCCATGATTGATTCTCTTTCGTTGTTGTTCTCATCTTCTTCATCCTTTCTTGAACAAGAAGAACGTTGTCGCCGCTATCATTACGACCAGTTGACGAGGCCAATCGACATTGTCCGAGCACAAGCAAATTCATGCCTAAATGATGAGGACCGGTCTCATCTCCAACTCCTTCACTACCACGACGTCCTCTTGGACACACTCTCTGAATCCGAAAGCCTTGATTACGCACGTCTGGTCCATACCCATAATCCGGAAGGTCTGGTCCCTGATTGGTTCACGTTCCCTTCTTTGCTCACGCAAATATGGGTTTCTACAAATCTGCTTTGGCTTGAAGCTTAGAGATCTGGTTAGGCTTAAAGCATATTGATGTGAGCGTAAAATGCATTTATTCTAGATGTTTTTATCCCACATTCTTGAGCTTTTTAGTCACGGGATGGTGTATTTTGATTTGTGTTTCTCTACTTTGGTGTCGTTGATCTCTTTCCATAGGAACCAGGATTTTGGAGCGGAAAAGAGGTAAAAACGGAGCAAAAACCATGAATTCGCCAAGACAAGAGGTCATACCATCTTGCATATGACGTACGGGCTGGAGTATTGTTTGTAAGGCGTATGGTGAAAGTAGGCTTGCGTACAAACGAAGTAGAGAGCAATGAAAATCGGACCTGGGGCCATACAAGGTTTCATATGGTGTATGGATGGGAGTATGATCTGTACTCCAGTCCATACGACGTATGAACTGGAGTATAGAACATACGCCGTTTCATATGATGTATGACTAGAGTAGGAAACATACTCCAAGCCATACGGCATACGGAAGGCCGTACGACGCGCAAAACAATATTTTTCTTGTCAATTTTACTCAGTTGCCCTTAATTTTTATCGACGTATAAATAGGAAATTAGGGCATTAGGAAAGGTATCACGATTCCAGCAGAGAAAAAGATATTTTTTTAGAGCTAAGGAGGAGATTGAGAATTTTGTATGAGAGTGCCAATCGAAGTAGTTCATCATTCCCATTCTTAACTGGTTTTTGTATCACACTTATCATTTAATTATGTTTATTGTTGTTTCGATCTTCGTTGTGTGTTATTATCTGAATATTATGAACTAAATATCCTTGATCTAGGGCATAAGGGTATGATACGATGGAATGAGTTATTAGGTTTCAATTACACTTGTTAAACTAACGTCTAAGATAATGGTTAAGTAATTCCATTCATAATGCTATATTTTCTTAATCACGTAAGTGTATGATATAATTTTACTAAACAACAATTGAGAAATGAGGTTCGTAAGAGTAAACATGAATTAAATAACTCGAGTTTAAGTCTAGACTAGAATAAGGTTAGATTAACACAAGTGCAATAACTATAAGATTAAAACCCGAAAGTTAGAGGAATTCATAATTTGTAATGCTTTGTATCGTTCTACACCTAAATTAGAGATAATTAGGGGTCTGAGTATAATAGGGTCCTAATACGATTGAGAGATTGTTAGGACTAGTTGGAGAGAATTCTCGTTGCCTCTAGACTAGTGGTATTTGCAAGTGTAAAACAGACTCCGATAAGTTATTCTTCATGTTATTACCCCGCCATTGTCCTAGATCGCCTTTAATCTCTGTTTTACAATCCACTTGTGATATTGTGTTTTTATTCTCGGTTCATTTACATTGTTTTTATAATTGCACTGCATTACTATTTTCAAAAACAAACCAATCATCATTTTAGGAATAGCTTGAGAAACGAATTAATTAATTAAACTGCTTGTCCAATTGCTCCCTTGGGTACGATAACTCAGATTAAACACCGAATACTACCTGACGACTGATACGTTTTCCGTGCCCATTTTGAGAGTCAATTCTCAGGGTGTCACATATGGATCTTCTTTTTTCCATGATGACATACCCAGGAATGTCATCTCCGTCATGCTTCATATACTTTAAACTGACACTTTAGAGAAAATCTGGAAACCTTTAGCCCTACTGGATTTAAACCCCATCAAAAGCGGGCTGATTGCTCATGGAGGGCGGGTTTGGTCACGGATCCGTATGGGATTCCGTGACGGACTCCATCACGGATCCGGGTAGTTACCCGCATCCTAATAGTGACAACCTCTTGACGAAAGTTGTAGATCTTTGAATTATCTTCGATTTGATATATTATATGAAGTAATTCGGAGTTCGGATGAGGAAGTTATGCCCTTCGCAAAATCAGCTAGTCTCCAAAACTCCTTAAAACGATTTTTCCTCCATTTTAGCCCTCCTTTCGACCAAAGCAACTACAAATCACACCGAGAGACATAAAATGAGTAACGAGAGAAAAGAGGACCAAATTATCCAATTACGAGACTAAAAAGCTCAAGAATATGGGCTAAAAACATCTAGAATTGATGCAATTTATGTCCACATCAGAGGGTATAGAAGAAATCGCCTTCTCCAATCAAGATTGCTATAGAAACATATAGTTCTAGGTGTTTCCGAAGTGAGAAAGGTCGCGATTTCGAGATTTAAAGGTTGGTTGATGAAGAAACGGATCTGGGATGAGGATAAGTAAATCATGTATGGTTTTGGTGTACAAAGAACGGTGAGAAAGGTCTTCGCACTGTTTCTTCTCTACAAATGTTGCTTTGTACTTTCTTATTTCTCACTCATTCTGTTCGATTTAAGGGAGAAGAACAATAAATAAGAGAGATGGAGACTGATTTTCATAATAGAACTGACGGGGATAGTGTTCCTGTGATGCAGCTCTCACAAGATGGGATACCATTCACTGTGGATAATCAATTTATTTGATTACCCTAGTAAAGGCGCCATCTTGACGGGACCATGTCATCTTCTTTACGCATGATAGAATACCAATAACTAGGAGCAATCAACAAATTTGAAAGTTCCCAATAATGGCCTCTATTCTGACGGTCGGAGGATGACATGTGCAACCTAGTTTGAGTAGTGGTCGTTGTCTCGCCTCCCGTCATCGGTCCATGCACAAGTGGAGAGTCATCTTGACGATACCTGCAATATTGGCATGCCAAGGTTGGGTCATACCAAGAGAGTGATCACATGGTCAAACTCTCAGTATGATCTCTTTATTATACCACAAGCTCATTCCCAATGACTTATCTCATCAAACTAATTTATACCTTTCCATAATGTTCATGCTAATAAAAGACTCAATATATACACAGGTGCATGATTACCGAAGGCTTAGTATAGTTTAACGGTAAAGTACTAGCCGATCACACAAGGAAGCGCTGGGTAACTCAATTCCTAGGGCTCACCTAGATTAAACTTTTCACTACCCTAATCTAGTTATCCTTTCTAACTTACATATGTACGTATATACAAGTGCAGTTCACATGCTATACTGTCGTCAATAAGGTTAAGTAGACTCTAAATGTCCGAGAGTGCCCTTGAGGGGGATCGAGGAAGAGCAAAGAGCTTATGAGTGAGCATTTGGCATAAGTATAGACAAGAGATATGGTATGTACAATATAAGTATGCAATATGAGAGATGAAATGTCATGTGCTCGTGGTGCTGTGTTTTGTTTAAATAACTTGTTGTGATGTGCTATGATGTCATCATAGGATCACCAATCCTCGTTATCAAAGGTCCGAGCGTGGACTGCATCACTAGTAGGAGGCAAGGCTTTCACCAGGGAACCCTTCCAGAGCCAGTCCCTGAAACTTGAGGAGCCTAACATTTATCCTTGTCACGCCCCAAATCCGGTTTTGACCG
>JAYMTN010001771.1:0-12159 GCA_036897425.1 Erodium trifolium
CCATTGCGAAATATACCCTCACAATGCTTAAGAGGAGAGTTCCTCCCGCTGTTCCCGGAATCATGGTATTCAATCCTGAACCTCACTTCATGAATCTAAAAACTACACGACTCATTTCTATGGTAATGAGACTTAAAAGATATGAATACAAACTGATGTTCCAGTCTATTGAATAGCTGATGACAATGATGAAGATTGTTCTGTCCTGTTGTCTCTCAGGGCTTCAGTTATATATTCTTCATGTTTAATCTACGATGTTTGTGTAGCTATTGCTCAAATGCCTAGGCTGTGGTTTACTTGAGCAAGCAATTTTCATTTTTTTTGTGATGAATCTGGTTACTTGTGATATGCAGTTGGTATTCATGTGCAAATTATCATCTCTGACAGATGCATATTTTTCTGTATGGTTTTCAGTTTTTATCAGGAGGACAATCTGAAGCGGAAGCTACCTTGAACCTGAATGCAATGAATCAAAGCCCCAACCCTTGGCATGTTTCTTTCTCATATGCACGTGCTCTTCAGAACACTGTGCTCAAGACATGGCAAGGGCGCCCTGAGAATGTTGGGGCTGCACAGACTGCTCTTTTGATACGTGCAAAGGCAAATTCACTTGCTCAGCTTGGAAAGTACTCTGCCGAGGGTGAAAGTGAGGAGGCTAAGAAGGGAATGTTTGTCAAGGGCTACACCTACTGAGTTCAAGCTTTTGTTCCATTTCTGTCTTTCCCCTTGTACGTGTATTAATGGATTTTGAGAGATACTATTGTTGGATGAGCTTTTAAGTTTCTTTTGCTCCCTTATCCTGAAACTAGATAGCTTGAATAAGAAGTGAATGCGAATGAACTCTTCATCCCCTAATCCAGGAAAAAAGATGGGTTACTGAATTGAGTAGCATGTATATTTTCACATTTCTTATATATGATACTTGATGGATCCTTTTTGCCATACAGTCCAACTGAAGATTTCATGATTGTAGTGACACCAGCTGTTCTCTTATGATCATGATTAGTGATTCTGTTTAAGGGGCTGGACATATTTTGTTTTTAAATTTGGCAGTAGAGTTTGAAGGTAATTGTACTTGCAGTTCGGTAACAATGATTTTGGAGTGTTGCATCAGCAGGATTCTTTCCAGTTTGTTTTAAATTCACTATGCATCTAAGCTAGATTTTGGTGCAAGTTCATAAATTTTAGGGGGAATTGCTGACAAGCGCCCTCATGAATTGGTCACGAACGGGAAACAGTCTTGACAAAATAAGTACTTTGCACTATACTGTGTATTGGACACTGTTCGTTGTTACTACACTGTAGTGGAAACCATGTTTTTTTCTTCAAAATCTGTTTTCCGTTCGTGACCAATTCATGAGGGCACTTTTCAGTAATCCCACCCTTTTTAATATATCTTTTACAGGGTCCTTATTAGGCCACATCCTGCCATTGCTGTTTGGTTCATGGATTGGCTGCTCCCTACCTTGTTTCTCTTACAATTTTGCTTTTCCAGGTTAGTTTCCATCCTGCTAAACCAATACTTCACTTTTGTTTCTGTACACATATGTGCATGCTTACTCAGCTTATTATAAACTTAATTTCTATCAGTCGGGTTTATTTGTGCTAGGATTGGCTGATATTTGCATGCCATTGTGAAGTTGTGTGAGTGTTGTTTCATATTTTATGATGCTGAGCAATTTATGAAGTTTCTTCATCCAGATCTTGGTGCTGGTTAGGTTTTTGGGCATCATGAACTGTTAGCTCGCTTATTTGTTGGTTGTGATACTTCCATTGTTACACTTATATCTTGGCGTATCCTTCTGCGTATTTAAGTTATCACATATTCATTTCATGCAGAACTTCCTAAAAAATCCTATGGAGCTGGTTGGCGACTTCATGTGCCTGAAAATCCCACACATGTTACAAAACTTCAACAAATGCTGGTGGGACAGCATTGCTCTTGATATTCTGATATGCAATTGGTTTGGTGAGCTCTCTTAGTACATTCTATTTGGCTTTGTTACTCGTATTTCTTTTTCTTCTGATCATTAATTTGTTTTTCTTCTGTCGTGGTTGCTCATTTGTTTTCTCTTTCAGTTCTTTTTAGGCATACTTGTCTTCGTGAAAGTCTATAAAAGTTCACTTAATACATTCATGTCGTGTTTGATATTTATTTGGTATTATAGGCTTATAGCTTTCCACGCACTTTGTCCAAATTATATCAATAATTAATGGTTTTGCTTTTGCATTCACGTATTCCAGCATTAGAGAATTTACAAAAAAAAAATCTCATGTTATAATTTGAAACAGTTGATCTTTTATTATGAGGTCATTTAGTGTGTGGGGATCATTACCTATTGTTCTTGATGCTTAAATCTCTTTATATACCAGGCCTATATTGCTAGGTAGGCTAAGTGAGGGGTTCCTTGTGCGTTTTTATTTGTATTTTGAGCCAACAAGGTTTGTTGATTCAGGTTATTTACTCGTTTTCTCTTATTTGAGATTCTTTTGTACTTGGTACCTCAAATTTCTTGTAATAGGCATTGCCTCAATAATAAGCGTTCATTGTTCCATTTGATGATTGTAGCTGACCTCAGTTTGACTCTGCTAATATTGCCATTTTCATGGGATGAATTGACTATGCAATTTTTATATATACTAATCCTGAAGCTGCAGTGTTAATTTACGAACTGGCTATATTTTCTATTTTTCTTTTACGGCACCTAGTAATTATTTTATTTGGAAGTTCAAATTTCAAGTTTATAGAATTCGAAGTGTATAAAAGCTGAGTGTTCTAGCTACTGAAACCTACTCCAACAATTGATTATTTGTGAAACTTTAATTTTGCTGACACCCTGTCATGATAATTTTCATTTGGTTGACTTAGAAAAGGTATTAGGGCTGGAATGCATACGGTGAGGTACTTCGATGGAAGAACATATGAGTGGGTGGGCATATATTCTAGGCAAAGTATGTCTTGACCGCCAGCTATTTCTTCATTTTGTTCTGAATTGTCATTTATAAGTACTTCCTTTGAATTTGCAAGTGAAATTTCAGAAAATGAATGGCATTGAACATTCTCTTGCTATGACGTACCATTTAACTGAGCATGGAATTCAATCTTCAAGAGGTCTTGAACTGTCTTTAATCTCTTAAAGGGTGATGCCACTGAGACAAATGCTTGTTGTCATCTTTGACTATTACAGTTTTAAATTTTTGATGATTCTTTTTCATAATAGACATTACTATCATAACACGTTCTTGAATTGAAATTGCAGTTTCGTAGTGACCAACATGCTCTTACTGCTCCATTTTTCGAATTTTATTT
This sequence comes from Erodium trifolium, assembly GCA_036897425.1. Taxonomy (NCBI): domain Eukaryota; kingdom Viridiplantae; phylum Streptophyta; class Magnoliopsida; order Geraniales; family Geraniaceae; genus Erodium; species Erodium trifolium. The sequence continues at coordinate 3,311 of JAYMTN010001771.1, forward strand.
GTCAATGCAAAGCCTTGTTTCCTTGCAAATGTCTGTTAGTCTTTCATATACATAAGAAGCTGACATGTGGTGTTTATTTTGATCTCTTTTGAAGTGGAATAACTAGTCAGGTTCAAGGATGCAAAAACTCCCATCTTATATTTTGTTTATTGTTTCAGGTTAAACGGACGTTTACACCTGCTCATTGGGACAAAGATGAGTGGCACCCATTGCTTGGTCCATGTCGATTTATTCAAGTCCTCAGTCTTTGCATCATCTCTTAACAGTGGAGCTCAACACATTCTTTCTCAAGTTGTCTTTAGGTTCCTCCTCAAAACCCAGAGATAACCTACTGGTTGATCTTATGGTGGTTAATTGCAATACCAACGATTCGTAAGTACAACTGCTACCTCCAGGACCGATACTCTCTCTCTGTCTCTCCTGAATATATGGTTTGGCTTGGGTAATTCACTGCATTGATCTTCAGAAAACCAGTAAAAAAGGTAGGAGCATTTTGTGGGCTTTCCCTTGCAATTTGCATAATTGAGTTTCTCATATAAACAAAATCCTATTATTGTCATCTACCTCAAACACAAGATAGCCCTAATCTTGCTTAACTATGTAACCACTGTCATATCAGTTCTTATTGCTTTGGTAATAGACAAAGGTAGCACTGTCTGGAGCTACCCTATTTCTGAAACTGTTTTTTTTCTTCATTGTATTCATCGCTCATTCTGGATGAAACCATGCTGACAAGCTCAGATATTTATGTTGTACTTGGGCAGTATAGTAGGGCTCTGTGTACAGGGGGAGATAGACATTCTTGAAAATGCTTCATTTTGACTATTTATTACTTGATAGACAACGTTTGAAGCAATCAATGGGTACAAAAGACAGAGAACCATTTAATAAGGATTCCTAGTCTAGGGTTTAATATCTTACAGTTACCAAGAAACTTAAACTGCTTATTTTGTCCATCCACATGATTTTTTTTCTTCTTCTTTTATCATTCTGGATTACTAATTATTAGAACCTTCATTTTAGGTGTTCTTGCAAGAGCCAGAGCCAGGATCTGAATGTCTGAAACATCATTGGGTTTGTGGACGATTCTTAGATATTTCTGTTCCAGTCATCCTCTTCAACTTACTATGACTCCCTTTTTGTACCTGAATTCAATCTACAAGGTTGTTTTTCTCTTCCATATGGTCCTTCCTCTGACAATCTCTTCTTTTGCCTTGGCTCCATTGACTTGAAGAAGATGTGTATACCGCAAGGGTCCCATTTCGAAAGATCCCAAATGCCCTCCATTTTCAAGAAAGTTTGATGCCAGAGCCAGACCATTGAGCTGGCTCATCTCAGCACCTTGGTCTGGTTCACACAGTGATTCGACTACATCTGAACTCCCACATTCTTTTCTATATTCTAGTACAATACCAGCAAGTTGGCGGGACTCCAAAACTTGATCCGGGATGGCCTGTGCGTGCAGTAAGAATAAGAATGGGTTAAGAACTAGTTTTTGCCAATGATTCAAGGTTAATTTGATGGCAGAGGTGTGCATATTACCTCAAACATCCATTTCACATACTTGACATTGTTCACATGTTGGTTCATGTCCAAATCACTCCTCTTCGGCTGCAGATTACAGAGTTACAGTAGTCAGGCATATGGGTCTTTTTGCAAAAACTGCAGAGGATTGTTTCTTGCAATGCAAGGCTTTACCTTCAAGGCAGAGATCACATATTTTGCATTGCAGTCCAACTTGGAAATCTTCTCTTGCATATCATCTTGGATTGCTTTTTTCCCTATAAACCAAGGAGAGATCTCACCTCTCACCTCTTCGGGCATCTTGGAGAGCCGCCTTGTTTTGTCATTCATCATCACCCATGTGCTGTTTCATAGTTCAAGAAGTCTCAGTTCCTGTTGCTAACATGGTTCCAATTGAAAATTGGCAAGTCCTGGGGTGTTTATACCTGGTGGCACGAGCAAAAATGTGTCCGGTAGCTTGGCTTCTTATCAGCCAGTCTCGGCGCATCCCATTCTTGCCTGATGCTCCAACCCATGTGTCCACTTCCACCACCTCTCCCCTGCACAAAAGCGCATAGTACAAAGTTCAGACCAATTCCCTAGTTCGTATCAAAGAGCATGACAAATTCCTATGGTACATGTTCTTTTTAGTTTTTTTTTTCTTAAAAATTTGTTGGAGGAAACTAGGATGCTTAATCTGTTGATGCAAGACAAGATTCATGGGTAAATACTACTTATAGTACCAGATCGGGTAGTGATCAACTTGAAGTTGCATTCTGGACACAACCCATATGAGATTGTGTTTCATCATCCCATGTGTTGCTCCAAATCCATTGCTGAGAAGTCCTGACATCCACACATGATTCAACGCTGTTTCCTGGATACAACACTTTGAGAAATCAGCATTCCAAGATCATGCACAAGACAAAGGCATCAGCTTGCTGGAGCTGTACTTGTATGCAATATGTACCTGGAGAAGGTTAAGGATGCTCTCTAAGGTGATGGTTTTGTCAGGACCAACTTCATAGGACCTGATGACAACAGTCTGTCTGTAGCCTACCCCGCCTTCTATGATGAGCCCCTGACGATGGGAATCAACCAGCTGCTTCTTCCTTGGAATATTCTGGCGGGTTTCCTCCTCTGGAACCTGGTCATTCACTGAAGGTGGGGGTGTGAAGGTGGCCACTCCTACAGTCTGGCTGGGTGCCACGAGCTTGGTTCGAAGATTGTTCAGTGAAATGCCATTGAACTTGACTATGCTGAGCTTTCGCCTGTTGGGTTTGGCCCTGGCTCCGGTCAGAGAGGGAGAACATGTGATGAAGTAGGAGCTCCTGGCCGCAGGATGGGAAAGGGTACTCAGAATTGCCATGTGTTTTTCTTTTTGTTGTTTTTCTGATGTTGATGGGCAAGAGTTTGGAACAGAAGCATGGCAATTTCATGTTTATATAGGTAATGAAGCCGCGGAGGAAACAAAGGAAAAGAATTGAGCCTACCAAACAGACAATATCCATGGAGAGTGAAATAAGGCCTCAGAGGCCTAGGATTAATCGGCAGACAAATTAGACACAAGGAGGGCTAGTCCTGAAGAAGTAGACATGTTTTAGGTACTTAATTGCCCTTGAGTTTTAGGCCGATGAAGCCAAGTTTGGGGTCTTGATGGAAGTGTTTGAATTTAGGTTTCTTTCACAACAACAAAGGAAGAGATCTTTTATGACAAAAAAGTTGGAACTCTTGGCTTTCTCGTACGAATGAATGTCTAGTTTCCTTAGTTCAGAAGATTCTGTGTGTGGCCGTTTATCCATTTGTTTTGTTGATCCTAAGCCAAGGTTTCTATGAAGAGAAAGTGCATGTCCTGATACTTGTAGACCTTTTTGGTTTACACCTCAAAGTAGAAGCTCTGCTAAACCCATTTGCGGCACTAAGAGTAAGAGGTTCATCACAAGCAACCAAAATAGGCACTATGCATCTCCTCACCCAATAGCATTGAAGATGATGTCAATTCAAATAGTCCCTCAGATATTTCTCTTCTTATATTTTGTTTATTCTGATATAGTTTCATAATTTGACATGATGATGTAGCTATTGAGTTTTGATTTGTCCCAACAATTTTCCAACTTCTGTTTCAATCTATTATATCAGTCATCTAAATTTGTTCCAGTTTAATCCTTCTATGAATATAGAGAAGTGATGTCATGAAAGTCATTGTAAACAAAAAATTTACATAGGAGTTAGAGCTAAGTTGTCACACCAGGACAAGTCAAAGGCAGTAAGTGGTTAGTTTATTACAATTAGAGTCCAAGAACACAAATAAATTCAAATATGATTAGTGATTCACACATGACTATTGTTTATGTCAATGGAATTGGAGATATACACACACAAGACAACAAATATGTTTGGCCCAGCCTCTGAAATTTAGAATCTGGTATCTTTACAAGGCATTAGATGCACCTTGGGAACTTAAGTAGACAAAGAGTGCATTCCAAGTTCTAAGACACTCTTTCTTGCAATAATTAAACAAATCAAACCTTTAATATCTAAATCGATTAAGTAGTGTCCAATTTCCGTTGCCTCGAATCTTTTGCCATCTCTATATTCATATGTTTGTTCTTTTAATATTGTATTGATGGAAATATCTTTAGATATTTTGATAAGAGATTTCAGAATATGCAAAACAAACAAAAAATATATTTATTACGAATGAAATGCTATGGAAAAAAATGTTGTAAGTTATAACTATATGGCCAGTTTTTTCAGAATTATTGTAATAATATAACTTGGTGGTTTGCCAAGCAAGAGTCATGGATAAAGAATAGTCTTGGTAAAACTTGAAGTGGGTATGTTACATACAGTCAGAGTAATTTTCAAAATGGATGTGAGCTTTTTAATAATAAAATATAGATTACATAGAAATCATAAAGAATAACTTTTAATACTAAATCCAAAATATAAAACACTGAGTAAGGTCTACATATTGCAGACAATAAAATGACAGCATTTTATTGGAGGCTACGAAAGTTGTCCTGGTTTGCAATGCTGTCTTGTCCAGTGTGAAACAAAGAACTGCAACATACATATTATACTTCTAACTATGTATTTGTAAGACATGATTATTGCATCATGAAGATGAAAAAATATGTAATATTAACATCATAATCCGAAGATATAACAGGCCAGGAACATGATCAAGCTTCGTAATGTTTCGAGCTCAACATAAACATGGGAATCAAGATGAAGGGAGATGAGATCCAAACCCTTAACTTGTTGATATAGTAAATGCAGAAAGTTGCTTGTATGTATACAAACAAACGAATAAGACCATCCCCAAGGTTGTTGGTTTGGAAGACGAGGAAAGCTAGGACAAACGTGTAGTTGAAATCAACAATATTGTCTAGTTTTGGACAAACCCAGAGGCATGCACATGTAATGCAACTGTTGAACTACTACAGCATAGCTATAATGTTACCATATGCAAGTACAATGGACTATATATAAACTATATGTATAGTGTATACGACAAAACGCTTGAAGAATGGGGAATGGTGGGTTGATCCCAAACGACGAAGGAGGAGTTGGCGGATCATAATGAGGAAATCCAATGGTACAAAGTTCTTCTAGCAAACATTTTTCTATAAATAATTTAAATAACGTTTAAGTAGTTTGATTTAAGTAATTTCAAGTTTAGAAGGTATGATCAAAATTTTCTAATATAATTGGTCTTCGTTAAAATCATATCTTAATTAATCAAACAAATTTATGAAATTGGCAAAATTGGCAGACAATAAACACTACAAGGATGATCCATTTGGAATTGGTTTACAAAAAAAGCTATGACAGAACATACAAATTTTCCCTGAACTATTACTGTTGAATTGGTCGGTGTAAACACTGTACACAAAGCATTCATCTATTCTGAAAACCCAGTAACTTATATTCTATTCAAAAATCTGATGTGATCCAATAAAAAGTAAAGAACAATATAAAACACAATTTCTATCCCAATTAACTAAGAGGAAACCATGATTAAAAATGCAAATAATAGATGACCTTATAACTTTTCCTCTACTGGATCAGGATGATGAGGTAAGGAAGGCAATTCAGTATCATCATTGGACTCTTCAGGAGCCGGCGGAGGGGTCTGTTCCCTATCCTCATTGGAGGGTGGAGGGGTCTGTTCTCCATCCTCATTGTTCTCTGGGTGAAAGTTGATTGGGAACTTGGTTACTCTGGGTTTGCCAGCTAAGATATTTCTTTGGACCTTATCTACCAAAACCTTTGTAGGAGGTTCCTCTCTCAACTGTTCATCGCCATAATCATTGTTCACATAGTATCCCACTCTAACAAATTCCTGCCCTAGGTAAGAGCATGTCAAGAGAAGTACTGTAACACCAATGATATCCTCTTCCCGAATCTTTGATGGGTCTGGAGGATCTGCCTGCCAACAGACAACATCAAATATTTAGGACACAAATTAAACTTAGGGAATCAAAATAAAGGCATCAACTAATTACCTGGAAGATGAATCGATAGTTGCCTACATTGACAGGCCCAACAAGCACACTCTCCAGTAGTTGGTCATAAGTTTCATCTTCAGCAGACCCAACATAGATAAGCTTCCATTCCAGGTCTGCAATGAAATCAAGGATTAAGAACTTGCTAGGAGACGAATTAAAAAAAAATCTCTCCTCCGTTGGCTTGTAAAACTTTGGTATGCCACCTTAATGATTTGTCACCAAATAAGTTACACAGCCAGAGCAATTTAGGGCATCTAGAATGCCAAAAACCACTTTATGAACAACCAAAGAGCACACTTCTAAATTATATTTGTATATCATTGCAAGTTACAAAGATACAAACTGGTTTATTTCTAATTCCCGTAGTTCAGTACTATGGACTAAGAAATGTCCCATGAAAATGTACCCATAATTCTGCTGCCAATGAAGAAGTGTCGTCTCAATAAGGACTGCAATAGCAATATTTTATTTTAACTGGCTAATATTACTGAATACTTATCCAACTAAATGCACTTTTAATTGTGTGATTCCTGTGCAAGTGATCATTATTATTCAGGCTTTGTTTCAACTATAGCATTCCACTACCAGATCCACCAAACTGGTATATGCGTCTAAACATCATCCATACGCATAATTCATTTGAAAACAAGAATCATGGGACTTAATAGGTAATTCAATAAAATAGCACCATTTTTGAACCAAAACAGAACCTTGTTTATCAAGGATTCTCAGCCACTACCTATGATTCCAGCTAATAAAAAAGAAAATGTCATGGACAAACTTACATGATACTATAGAGTATTTGGCCAGCGGGAATGTACGAGGTTATTTTTAGTCTTCTGATTTGAATTAATGCACAATGAAAAGTTAATCGATTGTACCGGGTATAGTTTATGAAGAAGATTCCCAAACTTCGGATCAACAAGGCCAAACATGATACTGTGACTAAATCAGCTACTTCAATGCATCCTAATAAATAGCACCTAAGTAAACCTAATTATATGTTCAAACCACTGTGCAGCCCTAGTTCTCAATATTAGCACGCTAAAGCCAAAATGAATCGAAACCATATGGCCAAATTAAAATCACAAGTCTACAAGTTGTCAATTTGGCCAACTAAGACTTAAAGTACACGATCTAACCAATATACCCATGAAGGGTTTCACGATTCAATAGATCAATAACGCGATTTCACAAAACCCTAAAACCTCGACAAGTGATTCTCATTCATGTGTTTGGTTTGTACGGTGCTTCTACAACCTAGGATCCAAGCAAATAGTAAAAACAAACAAAAGGGTTGGATAAATGTACCGTCTTTGAGAGGAGTCAGGCACTCATAAGAGATTTCGAACTGAAAAGGGTTAAGGAACGCGGCAGGATTGTCCAAAACAGCGACGTTCACGATGTTGACGGCGCTCATTTTTTTTTCTGGAAGCAAGATTCGACCTGCAAGAACAGGACTATTGCGGACAGATCAAGCTTGTGCAACGATTGAGTGTCGTGTTCATGGAAGAGCGACGGCCCAAATGAGCCTGATGGATTTGAACGAAGACGAAGACCGGGAACCGAGAAACAGAGGCGGCGAGGAAGATATGGTGGTGTGGGTTTGGGAATTTTTCGACGGGACTGAGGTTGGTTAAATGGACACTTGTGGTGAGCAACCGGGAATAGCCGGTAGGGGTGTGTGGAGGGAAACAAAGATTGTAATTTGGCGGCACATTGCAAGTTAACATTTTGAGATTTAAGAGTTCCAAACTTAAGAGGTTAGGGTTTTTCTAGAGTAGATTTTTGCATCAATGTCTCCTGTTTTAATCTAAACACTAAAAGTCACATTAAAATTCTATTTATAATAATGTTTTAATATTAAAACTATTAACTCCAAAAATTGAAACAACATTTAAATAATAACTCCAAAATGAATAATACGATATTGTTATATATTTCTTTTAGGGAAGAACTTGATTTAGGGTTGGTTGAATTTGCCCTAAAGTTGAGTTCTTCAACATCAAATCTTATAAATTAGATATTGACTTTCATAATTAGGAAACATCTAAACTATATTAATAAATAGATTTTTTCTTTCTAAAATCAAGTGTATGGATTTTCTTTAATTAAGTAAATAATTTTATTCATTATTAATAAGAAAGGAGGATCGCCGAAGACCGCACTCTAACCACCGTCATGGTGCCCAAAACCGACGGCGGCCACCCTATACGTTAAATTGCAAAGATCTCCCACACCCACCAAAGGTGAAGACCCCTTTCCCCCGTGTACCCATCCTTTATCGCTGAATAATACCGGTAGAACCCGAAGAACAAGCACCCATCTATTGAACAAACACATGAAACAACCATAAAGATCAAGTACCAAACCATTCAAAAACTCAACCCTAACCGCAACTGATATTATATAATGTATACTAAGGGAAACAACACAGTAAAGAGTTACCTTTGCCTTTATCAAAAAAAAAAAAAAAGAGTTACCTTTGCCATCAGGTTTATCTTATTTAAAGTTAGCCACTGATCTAAGATTAATTAGTCTCTTAAAATTACTCCTTAACCCATTTATTATTACATGTGATTGGTGGAAGACTAGGCGCGGTACACGGAATCTTGAAGATAAATCATATGCGATTCTAGCGTTGTCGCTGCCTCTCTGTCTCATTGATCAAAGAATATATCCATAATTGTTAATTGAAGTTGACTTAATAATACTTAACGTAATAACTTAACCAAGGACTCCCCAGACTTCCGTTGGAGGGAGTAACCACTAGCTGTGATGAATGGAGGAGACGGCCCCAACAGCTACACCACCAATTCCAGAATCCAGGTT
>JAYMTN010001772.1:0-12158 GCA_036897425.1 Erodium trifolium
GGAGAAAGCGAATCGGGGACCGATGGAGAAAATCAAAACTACTGCTTGGCGTCTTGATCCTGTGAATCTCGATCTCGTTTGGCTTGCTGCCGGAGGAAACGAATACAACCCAAGGGTTCAAAGAAACCGGGTTCAGGCGCGTGTAAAAACTCGTACAAAAAAATGGAAACAATGATAAAATATAAAACAAAATAAAAATAAACATTCCATAATTATCATAATAATCCTCCTTTTCAGTTATCTATACTTTTTAAAACCTAAAGTACATACTAATTAAAATTCTAACATAATAGAAGTACTTACACTTTAATAAGATTCATTTTTTTAAATTACACTACTAATAAGATTATAACCAGCATCTCTATAATATTAGAGTTTACTTTATTTCCACTTATACCAATTTCCTATTGCTACTTAAGTTAAATTTCCTAAACTTTATAGAGTTAATTTCTATATAAAACACTAAGAATCATCGATAAATATTTCAGAAATTTACGCTTTCAATTCTGATAGCCAAGATTTAGAAACAATGTCTGGGCCCTCCGATTCCTGTGAAACCGACGGCTGTAATTCTTGGGGACCCCAGTCCCCGCTCACAGCCAACCGCTCCCGTCGCAGCCCCGCCAAAACCCCCTTCTCCGCAATCGGCACTCATCTCCGCACCTTCCTCTCTCCGGAGACTAGCGCCACCGGCATCGTGGAGCCACAGCTGGGGCTCATTGGACTTTGCAACGACCTTGCTGAAATTGGCGACAGCTTCAAGACCGGTTTGACGCTCTTGTCGAGCAGCAAAGCCATCGCGGGAATCTCGAAGATCGCCTCGAACTTGTTACAGCTTGAAAAAGAAGGTGATCGCGCTTCGAAACGAGTTCTCGGAAGCGATGACGGTTCTGGTTCTGGTTCTGGTCCTGGTGGCGGTCTGCCAGGGATTACCGTCGAGGTTCTGGATTTTGTGAAGGAAATTTCTGCGAAGCCGGAATGTTGGACTGAATTTCCTCTCGCTCTTGAAAACGGTATTTGACTTCACCGATCACACTCCGAATTCTGAATGTCAATTTTGGTTGGTGAAGAATTCGTGTGGGTTTATCAGTTGTGTTCTGGGTTCTTTTCAGATTTTAATTACAGTACCAATGCTGCTAGAATTTATGAATTGATTGAATGTATGTGTTAGTCTTGATGCCAAGTAAAATAAGATTGGAACTAGGCAGGGAGTGTTATGATCTTCATTCTTGTCGAGCGATTGCTTCAGTATTTGGTCAAAATAATTCATAGCCTGTATTAACTTTCTTGGTAGAATTTTAATACATTGATTCTAGTGGTCAAGATATTCTTGAAGGTTTAGGTGTAGTGGAATTGTTAATTTGATCAAGTAGTGGTGTTATGTTATTGGGAAATTCTGTAGATACATACATTGTAGTCATTCAAATTAGACATGTGAAAATTATGACAAGTTACAATAAAATCTATTCCTCTTTCTACAAGTTTCAGTTCATTAAACTGTTAATAAATTCATGATTTGAATGCTCAAATTTTGCAAATAGACTAGATTATTTGGTAGCTTGTGCATTTACTGCTCTCCTAGGCATTTTGGTTCTGAATTTTGGCATGTTGTACTGCAGATTTTGAGATGTCTGATACTCAGAGAAAACATGCTTTGGCTATTGAACATGTGGCCCCGAGTCTCAGAAATCTTAGAGCTCAACTTCAGAGTTCCATAAGCCAAGAGCAGTTTTGGAGGATATATTTTGTCTTGTTGATTTGCAGGCTAGATAAGGATGATTTGGAGCTTCTGTCAACTCTCGAGGTGAGACGGTTGAGCCTATACAATATACATACACACATGCGCACACACACTCATTCTTTCAATATTGGTGCATATGAATGCCTGCCGTCGTTCTGAAAATAGTCTGTCGGTGCAGTATGTTAATAGGGGTTTCCTTCGTTACTTGGAGATGTTCTTACTCTCGATCCAAAACGTTTTCTCAAATGCTGCCATTTTACAACCTCAAAGGAAACAATGCAACCCATCTTACCATAAATAAATAAAACTGTATTGTTTGCTCCTTATTATCATATTTGTGACTGGTATTAAAGAAAATATGTTCTCACTTTATACTACATATTAGACTTCTTTTAGAGAAAAAATATAATACTCTATGGATCCTCTTGATGTATGACTGTTATGTTCTTCTCAATAGTTAGGTTTCTATAGAGTGTATGCTTAGTGTATGCTAAATGCAATGCAACTTAGGGGCTTCTTCATTTAAATTATTTTTTGTATACACACGCATAGAAAAAACATTTTGAATCCATTTAGTTAAAGCATTGTGATGCCCAGCACCTGTATAACTCAACTTAAGAAGTTAGATGAAATCGCCCAATTTGAAAATATGGGCTTAGAACCGTATGCACATAAACACCTATATAGTATCATATAACATGAATGTGGTTTCAGTTGGGAAAAGGGTGGAATATAAGGAGGCAAATCCTTAGAAATAAGAACTGCCTACTTGTATGACATTTCCAGAAGTTAATTTATCTTCTTACTGTATTCAACTAGTATTCTATTTTGAAGAGTTTGGTTTCTTTGCAGATCACTGAGGCAAAAGATGCGCTTCTGCGGAAGCTAGACAACATCAATAAATCTAAGATACTCTATACATCCAAAGATGCCACAGAGACAAAAGGAGAGAATAATCCATATCGGGCAAAGGTTGTTGAATGTCGTGATGTTACTGTCACGGATTATACAAGTTCTCCAGTGATTTCTCAAAGGAATGTAATACTTGAAGATTATTTCTCAACTGGATCGTCTAGCCTTGGGCCTGTACAGGAAACCGGGACATCCTTGCCTACTGGATCCAATGAGTGGGTTGATCCGGATGTGAATCAGAGCCCACCCAAGGCAACGCAACCAGTTTCTGGAGAAATAGAATCAGATTGGGTTCATCTGAATGAAAGCAAGATCCCCCCTAAGGCATCAGCTTCTGAAGAAAGCGATTGGGTTCATCTGAATGAAAGCAAGAATCCCGAAAAGGAAACAGAGTCAGCTTCTGGAGAAAAGGAACTGGGAAGTGATGATTGGGTTACTATGGATGATTCTGATTAGACCAATACACGAATTGCCAAGTGCCTGTAAAGTTGAGGAATTTGTTTTGTTTAATTTTGTCATTGAGGAATTTGTTTGGTTTTGGTTTCTGGGTTTGGCGGGGGAGATAAAATGGCATTGCAAAAAGACCTTCCGCATTTGCTATATATATGCTGAGCAAAGCTGAAGGCATTATCCAATTTTAAATTAAGTTTTATTCATAGAGAAGCTAATGCATTGGCTCACTGTTTTCAAAAAAAAAAAATAAACACATGTTCGAATCGGCGATACTGATATTCATTTTGGCATCTAAGGACTTTCCTACTTTCAGAACAGATAAGTAGGTTTCACAAGAAAGCCTCTCCTACATAGATACATACATTATGTAATGCCCCAATAGAGTGAACAGTTTTAAGAGACACTGCAACAACAGTTTGCTGATACAAAAAACATCTGAACTGAACCATTTCCTACTGGTCAAAATGTTACCTAAATCCTTGTGACCATGACAAGGTCCTTTTCACCTTTCTGCACATGTACAATCCACATTTTAAACACATATCACAATCCTGAGACACTGATCTCAATCATCATGCCTGCCAACTCCTCCAAACAGGGGGATTTATTGAAGGACGTGGACCTTTCTGAACATGTCTCTCAAAAGGCGATTGGTTCACGGGGATTGCTGTATGAGGGCGTGGTTGGGTTGGCAGCGGAGGGTTGGTATAAAATGGAGAGGGTGCTGCTGGGTAAGGCACATGGGGAGGATACAAGCGTTCCACAGGAAGGCTCCTCTCTGGAAGTCTTTGCTTGTTGAGCTCCACATCTGGGGGACACCACTCGGGCATGTCATCGTCATCATCAAATAGATTCTTTGGTCGGGGAGCTGATGTGGCGTCAGTGAGTGCTTGGGTGGTTCTGCTTTGTACAATGTTCTTTTTTTCCCGAAGAGGCAATACATGCATTTGATCTCGAACAGATACTCTCTTTGCTGGTGACATCTTCTCAATTACATTTTCTGATCTCCTCTGACTGAATTTTGGCAGCACCTGTTCAGATGATACTGTAATAGGCAAATCAACCCTTCTCCTCCCATTGCTCGTCCTCATACCTGATGGGATTCCAAAGTCATATTCAGGAAGGTCATCATCATCGTATATAGAGATCTGTCCTTTAATGACAGCAGATGGAGGATGAAGGAGAGTTTTTTCAAGCTCCAAACTCTGTTTAGGTTTCAAAGACATCCCCATGGGACTCTGAACACAAGTGGAATGGACATAAGGTGCCACTGACAATGAAGAGGAGCAAGGAACGATGGAAACAGGCAAACAATCAATGATAGAAGAACTGCACACATCTGGTAGGGCTTTAATACAAGTAATGACCGGAGTTTCTGTCCTGTTGACACAAGTTGTGCTATCTGTGGTTGATGTGACAGTGGATTTGGGAGCTGGTTCGTCACGGGGCAATTTTTTGTCCCCTTTGATAGAATTTGACGATGCTTGTTTTCTTCGACAAACAACACAACCAATCAACGAATCATGGTCCGTTTCAATAGCTGCCTTTCCCTTAAAGAAGCCGTGCTTTGCAAGAATTGTGATTATGGCATCACTGCGAGGACAGATGTAAAGATCATTACCAGGGGAGAGTTTAGCAAATCCAACCTTTTTCCTTTCTTTGTATCCTTTGGAAACCTGTTACGAGGAAGGAACAATGGTTGATTAGAGTTACTCAAATTATTTCCATTCCCAACAAACATAATGCCATTTATAGCTTTGGGTAAACCTCTTTCACTCTTGCCAGCTCGGCTTCAGAAGAACCATCTTTGAGTCGAAGTGAGATTACCTGAAATATGAATGAATGGATATGTCGGTCTTTTCAATTGAAAATGAAGAAATAACACGAAAGATCATGGATGATTGCAATGAAGTGCAGTTATCCAATGAATGCAATACTTCATCCACGCGAGGATACAGCTAAGAACAAGAACTCTAAACCTAGTAAATACATGTAAATTGATTTGGTGTTAAGATATTTGGCGTGTCACTGTCATGGATAGAGCTTTCTAACCTCTGTAATGACTATGATTACAAATTCTACCGTCTTCAAGCGAACACATATTTAGTCAGTCATTGTACACAAAATTGCCTTTCAAAGGAAGAGGTTCCTAGCAAGCAAAAATAGCTATATTCTTCTTATTTTTAAACCATACATGATCACAAAAATAACCTACATACAATAAAACTAAGGAATAGCCAAATTCTATTTATTCTAAACCCAGTAGAAGGTTAACTTCAGATATTTTAACATCAAACATCTTTGACCCACCACTTACTAAACAACAAATGGTGTATGCTCCATTACTTGACCCACAAGTCACTTTGACAAATTCAATTATTCCTCCACATAATCTCTCTAAACAATAATACGCTCTGCACAATAATACTGCAATGACCAAATATGATTACTGTGCTACTCATCTCAGCATTGTTGCATAAACATTTCCACATATGCTTTCATGGCATTCAATTTCACAAATGCCCATCTCACTCTTGATTCACACATTTCATGTCAATCTGACCCTTTAAAACACATTTTGTTTGCTGAAAGGTTCGTGTTACATTCGCTTTAGTCAGAACTATGGAAACCGAGCATAATCAAATTGTTAATAATACTTACACTAAAACATAAGAAACAATCCACACATAGCATGTGGTACACATTTTCCATGGCATCACTCTCTTGTTCTTTGGAAGATGGAAGGCCTGACTATTGGAACTGTTCTGTAGTACAGGCGCTTTGATTGATAAATAAAAATGTCTTTTGATAGTTATCACTTATTTTTCTTTTATGAATTACCACCTCTCCAAGCGGCAAAATTTTAGTCTCTAGCACTTGAACAAATATAAATACCGGAGAGATCATTAATCAACTTTTAGATTATTGATTCTTTTTCATGAATTGCCACCACCCCTTTAAACTTGAGAGGCAAAACAACTTCTCTTCCACCTTGCCCTTTCTCAAGGCCCTCAAACATCAGAGTTTGAGTTAATGAACAGAGACTTTCACAAATACCAGCTGTTTGTTATAGTCTTCTCCTCTGCTTATTTTGAGTGACTATTGTTGTTTATTTGAGTGATTGTTGTTATGAATTTAAGTTAACAATGGGTATTTTGGATTTAGTAAGTCAATAGGTGTTTGGTGTAACATTTCCCAATATTGAGTTCCAGATATTGACTCATTATATCAAAAGACAAGTTCCAATCAAAGTTTGTGATTATAAGCAACCATTGATTCTGCAGATCAATATTGGTTTTAAGTTTTTGCAAAAACTTTCGGTCAGGTTTGTGCCTGGTTGCTTGAAATGTGATTGCATTGCAAGTAATCACCTTGTTTTATCATATTTGACCGGTAAATTCAGACGTGGAAACTGTAAGGAAGGTAGCAATGACAATTAGGTACCATCCATAAGATTTATCCCTCATCCCACAATTCATAACACTTGCTTGTATTTTGTGATACCATTAGATTTTACCATCCTCACATATCGGATGATTATTTACCAAGTTTGACCACTTTTACCCTTTCAACTACGATGACCTCACTTCTTTTTCAAAATTCACAAGTTCCTCTTCTTCCGAACAATTAATTTTTACATGGAGAAAAGGTAAAAAAAAAGATACGATGGCACTTGGGTACAGGGAAGAAATAGCATTGGTGGTTCATGAAGCCGACTCAAACTTTCTTTATGAAATGAATTGGTGGTTATTTCTTTACATGTTCCTCTTCTCTCAAGCAATTGAATTTGTCTTGTCGAGTATATGCAGATTTTAGATTCGAATATGGAAAATCAAAGGGAAATTACGTGCCAATTCACAGATGTGTTCTGCCAACAGTACCAAGCATGTTTGAGTAAACATGTCTTGACTACTTTTCATAATAGTTCTAGCTTTGATGCTCCATGTTCAACGAAGAACCTGCACTTCTCCAGTATGTTTGCTAGATGGGAGATAGGCAATGTGCCAGATATAAATGATACTCCCTCTGTTCCAATATAGTGTCCAACAATGTAACCTTAGTCCCTTCATTTCAAAATAATTGTTTGATTGATTTTATGCAGATATTAAGGACCAACATAGTCAGTGATCAAGTTTCCCACCATTCCCCTATGTGCTGTCACTTGTTAAAGGGACTCACTTGGTAATAACTAACTCTTATAAGGATACTATTGACAATTCATGTGTAGTGTACCTCCTTAACAGGAAAGTGGACACTGTGTGACTTTTTTTAAGCACAAATTATGAATTTTGGTTGGTGGAAACAACAAATAACTAAACATATTTAGTGGGAGTTATCTTTAGTCCCCTCAAAGAATAAGAAACGATGTGCTAAAAGCCTAAAAGAGAGGTTTAAATGGAGGCAAATTGTAAGAGATATCACTAAATACTGGTGAGAACTAAAAATGGAGCTTTTTTACGGGTGGCTAAAGGCATAAAGATGCACCTAAAGTACAGGTTAGCGAATGAAAGCAAAGAAAGCAAAACCACACGAGTCTTAAGTATTTTTTATCAGCAATAAAGCAAATATATTAAAAGAGAGATACCCCGAAGACCGAAGGGGGGGTAACAAACTCTCAGACATGAAACACGGTGGATACAAAAAGAGCTATTTAAGAGTCATGTGGACTTTCCACTAATAACCATGGCACTTAAGTGTGGATCAGTAATAATCATGTTTCTCCATTCTTTTCATCTTTTAAGCACAACATTTCTGAATCTTCCTAAGAATAAAACATTACGAGATACAATTTCAGAGTTATTTAGTTACTAGAGGAAGTAGGACAAGCTATTGAAGATAATAATACTAAAAGTAACTAGTTACCTCTATCTTAATGGATCTAACATCATCTTACAAGGCTTGTCAATATTATCCTCATCAAATTCATACACTTCCAACTAGCTTCCAAAAACTAAGCATGTTTCTGTTATTTACTTAAGATGAAAACCAGCATAGAAACATACAGGGATTAGTCCTTTTTTTATTAACATTTGTTAATATTTTAGAACTAAAACATGTGAACCTTTCCAGCTTTTCTTCCTAGCAGAATTAAACTGAACAATAAATTACAAAATGCACAAGAGATCAAATAAGTAGTCAACAGACAAGCCTAAACTTCTTACATTATGCACCAGCAACTTCAAGAAATCATAAAACCAAAACCATGCGTAAATGTGCAAATGCATTGCAAGTTTTCAAAAAGATGTTGATAAAGAGAAAACTTGAAAAAAATGTACCACATACATCAAATAATGTATATAGACTCAGAAAACGGAGTATTTGTTCTGGCCTACTTGCCAGTATTTACTTGCTCTTTCTAACAGCGTTTTCTTTGTGCCGTTACCTGCTTTCTATTGCAGTTATATCAATGGCTACTCCCTAGTTATGTTTTAGATATTTTCCCAAAGCCAAATGTGTTTCCTCCACAATGTAGTATTTATGGATTTCATTCTGTATTCATTATCCAACAAAAGAAATCCTATTGCAGAAAGGTCCTTAATAAGTTCTTAGACACAACCTAAATATGCAAAGAAATTTTGTCAATAATAAACATGAGGTTGTCAAGTAGAAGTAGTGCAACTACAAATTGTTCTTAACCATTACTTGGCTGCATGCATTTATCTCAATTTATATCATGGTCAGGCAAATTAAACACGATCCATATCTGAAGCATAAATTAGTAAGAACTTTATGCGTGAACAACAAGAACTTACCATCAACCCTCGGTTGCGTGAGCGAGGAAGATCTTGAATATATTTTTCAAAAGCCTCCAGTCTTACTTTTCCTTTTACTTCTACAGATTCAGACCACTTGGTATCAGGAATTTTCTCACCGCTACATAAGAAAATCATTATAACAAGGTTAACAATAAAGATTATACGCTAACCTTCTCAAGTGCAAAGTGATATATTGTGACTTAGTTAGATCATAGCTTCCTTTCCATAAGTAAAAGTACATAAATCATAAACTGATAAATAGAGAGAGAGAGAGATTCAAAGAGCCAAATGAATAAGAACAACCCCTCACAACAGAAGGATAAAGTTTTCTACATAATGAAGTACTTGAAAATATGTATGACTGGATACACTTCCACTGGTATTTTCGTGTATCACACTTTAGAACATAGCAATTGCGTCAGCACCTAATGTGTGTGTCTACAGCAAAAATCGGGCAAGTCTTACCCATTCAAACCCAAGACATAAGGTTGAAGCATGTTTTGTTTTCATGTACTTTTATAATTCCAACATTTTTGCAGTACAAAGAAAAAGATGTAGAACAGTAGATGATTGCATCTCAGCTCACTATGAACCACATATAGATCAATAAACTTCATTTAAATGGGAGCTAGATCAGCCAATATATTAAAATATATATACTGCAAAATCGCCAAAAGTTGTCGAATAGACCTTTTGAAGAAGGCGACTGCAGATATAGTTACAGAAGAATTTAACTGAAGGGACCCGCTCCAAAGCTTCTCAGCAACTGCTAAACCTCCATTTCCAGCAAGTGGTCTAACCTTTTCATCTGATTTTCGAGAATCGTGACATTGGCTATTTTTCTTACCATTATCACCATCAATGTTAACAGAACTGTCATGGTTTCTAGGTGAAGCAGTCACTGCCAAGGCATGTTTCGAACTCCCAGCACCTGATCCATCTATTTTCTTCAATAACTGGACACTGGCATCTCCCTGATCCCTTCCTTTGCAGTTGTCCTCTAAGACAATTTTGACAGAACCACTGTCTGCTCCATATTGCAATGATCTTTGATTGTCTGTAGTACATAATTCACCCAAAGACAATGCTCCAACAATTGAGATGCCTTTATTTCCTGTGGAGTTCGCATCATTACTACTTTGTTTAAAACCAGAAGTTGCATGCTTAATGGCTTCTGGAGAATCAATTTTGTCACCAAAGTCTACTGAAATGCCAGGATTAATCAATTTCTGCTCCAGAACTTCAGAGGACTTCAGACTACTAGGTGATAAACCGGATACTCTCAGTGGCTGATCGTCCATACCACAGTGACTCGAGCTTGTCAGATTCAGCGAACCAGAATCAGTCTCAGCTTTCCCTACAGAAACACCAGGCAATATGAAAACAGGCAAAGTTTTAAGTTCTCCAGTAGGCCAGATATTATATGCCTTGGGTTGGCAGTTGGATGCCCATAGAGTCTCCTCATTTGAAACCTTGCTCAATGATGAGCATCCTCTATAGTGAAAAGATTGAGGTTGCACACTCAAGTTATGAATATTTGCATCATTATTATGCACTTTTTCCCGGAAATTATTCTGATTGTGAAACTGAAATTCCTCAGACTTATGCCTGAATGTAGCAGGCTCAGCAGAGCGCAACTCTAAGGAAGTCCCATCAACATTGTTCCTAAAATGAGAACCAGTTCTATGCTCCTGATTGGACTCTCTAGTAAAACCATATTCAGAATCTGACTTACCTGCAATTCCATGTTGATCCATAGCAGTGAATGTCCTCTTTCGAGATGACTGATACAAAAAATATCCATTAGAAATCCGTGAGGGGGGAGGAGGTGGTAGTAGCATCTTGTTCTCCATAGGACTGCCCGGAAGCCTCTTAGGAGCCTGCATCTCGGACATGGTAAGATGAAGTTATTTTTGTTCCTTACGCCACATTTTTAGAAGAACTCCCTAATAACTTCTGCTCCTGCAAAAAAAAAAGGTGACCTAAGATCTGCATACATGACAACAAACTGAATCAAGGGGAAGTAAGCATGTTAGAATATAACTACAGTTGGTCCTCTAATATGGTACCTCACGGACACTGGTTCAAACCCCACTCTTTACATAAAAACTAATTCTTCTCAATTTATCAAATTTGCCCCAAATGGGCCCGGCCCTTATCTCTCTTCTCAATGGGCTCAAACATGATCGAGTTACATAAAAAGTGTCATATGACTTACATGCTACCGGATCATAAAGAAAATCACAGTTTACCAGTAAAGAAGAAAATAAATCTGAACCCAGAGAGGGACAATTTTCGTTTGGCATAATATAACCATAAAACAACAATTCAGAACAGTCCTCAAAACAGAAACACAATTGGGCATAGATGAAATATACTGAACATATCATGAGAATTGGAAGTTTAAATGATTTTGTGTACTTGCATGATTGGGTTGCCAAATAGTGAAGAACTAAGATATGTACTTCAATTTACCACTAAAGTTCAGTAATTTGGGGGAATTTATTGGAAAAGTGGAACTTTCACCCAGCAACAAAATGACTCCAGATCACCCAAATCAAAATGTGATTGGTAATTCACTACGGCCCAACCATACCACCACTTGGAACTCGATTCAACGACGAAACTAATTTTCCCCAATTAACAATGTGCTATAGAGCTTCACCGGAGAATTTCTGACATGGGATCGAGACAGAAACAACGAAGAAGTAGGAAAGGTCAATTACCTCCGAAGGAGAAAAACCCTAGGGACTCGATCCTCGGTAGTGAGTAGTGACCAGCTTCCTCCGGTCAACGACCGTACAGTGGAGTTGAATGCAGTACTGACAGTGAAATGGTGGTGGCTTCGAGTTCAATTCGGAGATACTTATGTTTAGGGCTTGTCGTAGACAGTGCCAGTCACTGTGCTCTCATCTTACCGAACCAAATCTATTCTAGTTCAGATGACATGTTTTTGTTTTTATTTGGGATGACAACGGGTCGGGTTTTGTGATCCCGTCCTTGTTTCGATATCAGTTTCACATTTCGTCTCTATTCCGTTCTCGATGATTTTCCATATGTTTTGTTTCGTTTCTATCATAGAGCATTTGTAGTAGGGTCGATGTAGGCGGCTCGTTGCAGGCGTTGCCCGCCTCCTACAACGAATCCTCGACGCAGGAGGCGTTGCAGCGCCTTGCCACACGATCCTGCAACGATAAGACGCGCCACATAAAAATCCCTCAGATTTCTATAAGAGCATCCACATCGACGCGACTTACTATGCGACTCAAGGTTCGCGGTTCATGGTCTAGTGAATC
>JAYMTN010001773.1:0-12154 GCA_036897425.1 Erodium trifolium
AATCGAATCGGAAATGAGTAATGGCAATGTACCTCTAGAGACAGAGATTGATTCTCTTGCTGCAGAGCACCAAAATCGAGGTTGAGAGAGTCGTAATTGGCTTTGAGGAGCCGGAAGTCTTTCTCAAGCTGCTTGGTCCGCCGCCGTGCACGGCGGTTCTGGAACCAGATAGCGACCTGCCGCGGCTGCAACCCGAGCTCCGCCGCCAGTTTCGCCTTCCTGTCGGGCTCTAGCTTGTTATCGAGCTCGAAGTACCTCTCCAATCCCCTGACCTGGTCCGTGCTCAGCCGCCGCTTCCTCGCCGTCCCGGGACCGGTCTCTCCGGCGAAGTCCTCGCTCTCTAAGCCGTCCAGCATTGCCTGGAACTCCTCGCTGTAGCCACCGCCGCTCCTCCGGCTCCGGCGCTCCTCTGTATGGATAAAGTTTTGTCATTTCTGATACCCTTTTGAGAATCGAGAGAAACCCATGAAGAAAATCCGAGAATTGTTCATGATTGGTTGAAGAAATTGAAAATTGAGAGTTTTAAAAGTCTGTGTTTTGGTGTTGTTTATCTTTACCTTTGGATGAGCTAATGGAGACGATAGCTTCCAGAGAATCTGAGCTGTTGAATTGTTGCTGCTGCATAATTGCAGGATCGATCTCGTTCGTTGGTTTTCTCTTGTGATGTTCTTCCCCAAAATCTGAAAACTAGGGTTTTTATTTGTCGAGAGGGCGGAGTTATGGAGGTAGAAGAAGAAGGAAGAACTGGATAGCTATTGAACACGTAGAGGAAAGAGAAAGCTTTCAATGTTGACTACAATGAGAGAGAAGGTATTAAAGTGAACCAAGACATGGATTTTTATACGCGTGACATTGCTTCCCCAACATGTTTATAGGGAAGTTGGTCGGTTCGGAATCGTTCATTTATTTAGGTTTTCAAAATGTTAAATTTTTATTGTATTTATCTGATTGTTTATGCTCGTTTACTTCGATATCTTTCTTATACATTCGTTTATTCAATTAGAAGCATTACTCAAAATCAAGTTAAACGATACTGCTACAGCCAAACGCACGTGCTGTTATATGAGTCAACAGGCTCACTCCCGCTCCATTTTTTTTTATCGACGAGGTTTATTATCCTTCAATTCCAAAGTTTGGAGATTGAGGATGCTGAAAAAAATCAGCCAAATTACAAGTACATGAACACGTGAAACTGAGTAACTAAAACGATTGACGACGTGAATGGCTTCACGATCAACCAGCTCTGCAATGTAGAATCATGAGTGATCACTTATCAATTGACTTGTATTAAGTAGACAATCGACTTTTTGTTGTGACTACTCTAAATTCGGTCCATATTAGTTTACAATTATGTAATTATATCATTTGTATCTTTCATAATCCCGTCCTTAAAAGTGAAATTTATAAGAGTTAATTGCTAAAAAGTACATAAGGTATTGTCGGGTCAAGTAATTTGATTACAGCATGGACAGATTTTCCAAGGCAGCCGAATTATTTTATGGAAGGGGTCATTCCCAGGGTACGAGCTAGGGCTGCAGGAGGGTGACCAACTAATACAAATACAATCAAAATGTTACTTCATAAATGTGAACATGGTTCAAATTTCCATTCTTTCACGCCCAGGACAGACTTCACATCTGTTGGCACGGTCAGAACGTTCTTATCAAACCTAAAAAGTACACAGGTATTGTCCATTTGTATCGTCCATGCTTTGAACTACTTTTATGTATTGTCCTTGTACGAAAAATTATATTATGTATTGTTTACGTGCGAAAAAATACATTATGTATTGTTCACGTTCTTAATTTTAACATAATATTCCAAATTTTATAGGTAAACGACCACGATTAAAAGACAGTATAATTTATAAAAGTGGACCATATATATTGTGGTTTTTTGCAATTGAACACTAGTTTATAACACTTAATCCATTTTATAAATTATTTTAAATATAAACAACTCATTTCGTATGATACATTCCAATGATCCATATTTGGCACCATCAACACTAACAAATTATAATATTATGAGCAGTGTTTTTTTGGTAAATTAGGCAGCAAGTTGTCATAGCGAGACCAACACTGTGACAATACAATGTCACAAAACTTTATATCATAACAAATATAACGTGACATATTTGAAAACATGCGACAAAAATATCCATGTGTACATGCATGTACGCAAAAAAAACGTTGTCAAAGTAAATGCTCCCCTACGTGGTGGTGCACTGTATGTTGACTACACACTCAACCGAGGTTTGCATGAGAACTGAGACACGACCAAATAGTCATCGAATACGAAATGATTGTACACTCTTTTTTCTATATATGTGCTTTGCCTTGTCGTCTCCGACATGTCTTTGCGTGTCCGAACATACTAAATAATACTATACAATAATTTAGTGTACACATCCTTAATGTACAAAGTATTTAGAATGAGGTTCCGTTATCGAAAGTCAATTCCAGTTTATTCGATCTGTAATATCGACGATTCATTTTAACGATATCGACCTCTATTATTTTTCGACATTAAGGGTATATCAACATCTGACTTTTGCTCCAGAGTTCAATCACTTAGAAACTACATACGAAAATGTTATTATACGTTGGAACCATCTAACTTTGTTTATTTATAAAAAAATATTTATTATAGTTTTGATTTAATTAATTAAATACAAATTCAAGCATAAAGAAAATTGACAAACAACTTGGAAAATATGCTCGAAAGTCGAAACCAAACTCTATTACACAAGTTCTTAAGATTTTAACATGTTATATGTTCTTTTTATCACAATCGATTTGTTTGTTGATAATTTGATTTAATAATATATTGAAAGTGCATCCGGCATTGATAAACTGGACCACAAGAAGATGTACAAAGAATAAATCTTAATGACAAGCCAGTGAGGCGTCTTATTCGCCGACTTTATAACATATACAAGTTCAATATCCTCGTTTAAATGGAAAAGGATTTGGATGTCCTGAATGATATAAGTGCACTAATGTGACCATCCATGGTTTAACGTTTTGTACTAGGGCGCCTATCAGAACATTGGCCCTACAGGAGGATCCGAATAGGTTTTTAGAGGAGTACGCTAGGTATGCAAGAAACTCGGTGGGTGGTGGAGGAGTGACTGATCGGAGTCAGCCGTGGCGGGGGGTGGAAGGACGTGCCTCCTCCCTAGCATCCCACGTCTTTGTGGGGCCTTCTTCGATCTTCAAGAATCGCGCGTATCGCCTCAAGGCTAACTCGCTGAAGCTGTTAGCCAAGCCAAAATGTATTCGAGCTACCGTATATTACCGCCAAAAACCACATATAGCATCCGCAACTCGTCGAGGAACAAATCCACATCAGTACAGACCTTGATCATCGCGAAAAATCGATTTTATCAACTCTAAATCAAGAGGCAAAGCAAAAGAATCTTATCTAGAGTAACGATAATACTATCGTGAAAGAATTCTGAAAACATAATCGCGATTGGAGGAGGAAAAATGCTACCGACAACAACAACGATCAGGATTTTGTTGGTTCAATCCCGAGACAAGGGAGATTTTACGTGTTATATGTTAAAGAACATGCATAAGATGGAGGAGTTGAATTAATAATCGTAGATAAAAAATTATGTTTATTGTGCCAAAAATTTAATTAGCGAGTGATTTTACCTTGTTTGGGTTAGTTTGCAAGTGGAGAGACAGTAGAGAGATTAGGACAACATGGTTTAATAATGTAGTTTATGCTTTTGTAGCTGTCTTCGACTCCGAGAAGCTGTCCGAAGGATGGTTTCAAATTCAAAAAAGGCAATGGAAATGGAATCTCTATGAAGACTTTTGTTATCGCCTAAATCTAGGTCTAATCAATCAATCACATTAAACATGAAATTACACAAAATCAGTGTTATTTTATAAACAGTGATATTACTGATTATTTTTTTTTATGAAGACAATTCAGAACATAATATCACATGAAGCATGACTAGAAATTGTTTGAAAGGCAACCTAACTTCAGTCATTTATAAAAAGTAATAAAATACAGTTGTCCAGGGCAAGTTCGTGCGATCGAAAATATAAATCGATTCCACCGAAATTCAATCAAAGGCATATGTATTGGCATCCCGAACCATATAAAACGATTCTATTAGAAACATAGGAAATAAAGTTTAGCGTAGCTGACATACACGATAAAACAGACACAATGAGATAAGAGCTGTATTAGGTGGTTGTCTTGAACTGACATGACAATCCGAGTTGTTCCACTTTGTGGAGGATGACTAGGGGCTGGCCGGTATTGGTATAGGTCAGTCCTCCAACCCACTATCCTATAATATACTAATTCGAAGGTCTCTTACCTCCTAAAGAGGTTGTTGATTAGACCTCTTTGCCTTGTCTACTTGCGGTGACGGGACACATTTTGAGAGGATAGACGCCGCTAGGATGAAGATTGTCTATCTCTCCATAGTAAGGGAGAAGGCGACCAAAGTCTTAGAAGACACACCTGACTCAGTTGTGTATGTAGAGTCTCCCTGGTGGGCCACGAATGCATCACTCGTTCCCCCGTGGAATAAGGTTGCAGCATAAAATCGCGAGGGATGCATATGAAATATACGTCTCGGAGAGGAGGAGAAAAATTGAATAGAACTGCTAGATGGGGGCTTTCAATTGTCGTTTGCGTGTGAGAGCCCCCAACATGCATGCAGGGGAGAGGGAGAATGACCCCAGAGGGCATGAGGCAAGCTCTTCTCAGCAGCCTCGTTGGGCTTACTAGCGAGCGTAAGGACACACAAGGTGTTCCAGAGGAGGCACACCCAGTCATGTTGGGCTCAGATTCTGTCCGACCCTTAGTCTCCTCATTTTCCCGCATACCTCATTGCCGACCTAGCACCCCCCTGACCTTCACCTAAGGATCTTTTACGAGGGATCAACGTGTTGATTAGACAAGACAGATTCGTCTGAGTCGAGTCAGTAAAAGACAATTGGATCTTATGCCCATTTTACAGTCTGAATAGGTAACCTCCCCCTGCCTATTTACATGGATTAGCCGACAACTTAGCTATAATGTGAGTATTGTGGTCAACCCCGATTGAACATGGACCATTATTATATCTTGCTTCTTTCGTATTTTCACTTTTGTACTTGTAAACGTATGAGCTTGTATCGCTAGCAAAAGAATCACATTCTCATGCTAAAAAAAAGTCAAAACTTTACTGAATGTATTGGAGTTCGAAGATAATGATACACCAAAATTATATTAATTAATATCTTATTTGTCATGTACTCTAAAACATGCATTATCACCCCATTGAACTATTGTTTTGTTTGACCGTTCAGGTCCTTCAGGATTATGTTAAGAGTTTGTGTAAAATTTCCAAATTACCCTCGAAAATTCGAAGAAAAAAAACGAAATGACGTCATCGTCACAATGTCTTGATTTTGCTCACAGTTTTTTTGTTCATTTCGACACACATTATGCATTGCAGCAAATGCGAAACCGATTTCATTCCAGACCTCAGCGATCCATTTTCGCCAATGGAGGTTTCGCGCATGCCATAATCGAGAGCCAAACAGCAGAGAAGAAGAAGATCTCGAGTCTCGGTTTGATCTCCTCTCTCGATTCACCTCCATTGTTGTTCTTCCCCTAGGTTTGATCCAGTCTCGCACAAGAATCGCATTGTAACTGTGTTTTTCGTTTTAATCTTCGATTTCGGAGTCCAGAACGTAACCAATTCCTGTTTTGTTTTGCACATCGTAGCTCGCATTTCGTGTTCGTGGATCTTAAATCGCGTTCGATTCAATTCGGCGTCAAATTTGTTCAAATATGATTAAGTATTTGTGATGAACAATGAAGGACTGATGATGAGATCTATGAGGCTGATGAGATGAAATGTAGCGAACTATTTGTGTTTTTGGTTGGATTTTGAATATTTGTTTCTTCTGAAAGATTTTAGCTAGCTATGTGTTTATCATGTGCAGGCTGGGAAAGAGATTAGCAAATATGCAGAGAGGTGCATTTGAGGAGAATTTGATTTTGAAAGCGATTAAGGATGAATCTGCTTGGGAGAGTCTGCCCAGGCGACTCCAAGCCTCGCTTGTTACTAAAGAAGAGTGGCATAGAAGGTAAGTGTGTTTCGATGCATCTTTAGCAATAATGTAGTATTAGGGAATGTTTTTGTTGTTGATTTTCACAAACATTGGAATTTGGTAGTAGAACAGTGACATAAATGGTTGCTACTTGCTATCACGAGCTGGCCCGCTTCATTATGGGATATGAATGGACATAAGTCGTGCTTAATTTTAGGCTATTTCGTTTCTCGCTTGTTTGAGTTTGCTGGTAAATCTTTTCTATCACTGGCTTCTTGGATGCTAACTAGGCAATTAACTCAATGATGGCTTAATGGGACCTTGTATACAACCTTTGTTTGACATGTTTGCTGTTAATCCAATGTTTTATGTATGTATCATGTATTTTACATACATTTTCCTCTCAAAATGGACGTGTTTATGTTCTTGTCATACTCCGTCCGTGTCTGTTTCTAAATCGGTGCTTCCTTGATGGTGTGAATGAGATAAATGGATGTTGCCAGATTGTATGGTCGTAACCTTTGTACTAATTGCTTGCTTGCTATGGTAACAAAGTTGGAGATTGCAAGTTTAAACGACCATGCTGCCCCTGTTTCAATAATATGTCCACATGATACGCTCACCTATTGATGGGGACTGGAGCTCATGGGTGAGCAGTGTTAGTAAGCAGTAAAATAAAATCAATG
The DNA here is from genome assembly GCA_036897425.1 of Erodium trifolium. Taxonomy (NCBI): domain Eukaryota; kingdom Viridiplantae; phylum Streptophyta; class Magnoliopsida; order Geraniales; family Geraniaceae; genus Erodium; species Erodium trifolium. The sequence continues at coordinate 6,761 of JAYMTN010001773.1, forward strand.
ACTGAGCTGTATATGCTTTCAACTATTGTAGTGTTACTCGGAGCAATTTCAGTTAACGGCCTTCAAAATCAAGTGAGATAAGTAGTGCCATTTTTAGGTTTCTTTAGGGTCACAGATGTTTTAATTTACTTGGTTATTTTATAAATCCGTCATATTTTTATTCCAGTTTGAAGTTTGTAAGCTAGTTAGTTTATCAATTTTGAAGTTAATGCTCATGTATTATGATCTTGGGGATTGAGTTGTTTTAGTTTATTTTGGTATGATGGATTTATCTTCTCTCATTTTTTGGGTACAATTTCATGTAGAATACTTGAGCATTGCATGAAAAAAAGACTCCCATGGAGTTCGTCTTTTGTGCGAAAAGTAAGCAAAGAAAGTGATTATTATGACGAGATGATGCGTTACCTGCGGAAGAATTTGGCGGTGTGTGTTGTTCTGCAACTTTCTTGAAATTTTATCTTGTAATGGAAAATTATATAAATAACTAAATTGTATGAACATGGAACTGTTCTATTTGCTTCTGTCCATCTTTCAAACATGATTTCTGAAGCTTACTTGTTCATTTTATTATTTGCAGCTATTCCCTTATCATCTTGCAGACTATATTTGCCGAGTTATGAGGGTTTCACCATTCAGATATTACCGTGATATGATATTTGAGGTTATGAGAAACGGTAATAGTTACTATTATGTTAACTAATCTGACATGAGATTAAGAAAATACTTGACCATATTTATTAGGGATAGTTGCAAAAACTTGCGGTTAACTATGCGTGTTTTGCAAATACTATCGGTGATCTATTTTTTATTTTTCCAAATGACATCCCCCAACTATTTTTCGTTTACAAATTGTTATCTTTAACGGAAATTAGTCATGTGACAGTCACGTGACTTCAATTTTTTTTAAATGACAGTTTTTCCCTTTACATTATATAAATGTTTTGCAATTTGTAACTCTCATGTATACGTGTTTTGCAATTTGGAACCCTAATGCATACACTTTTGCATGGTTACTTTCAACTTTTTGCAAAAAAATAAAAATTTAACCTCGTTAGTGGATTTGTAGACGGAAAATACATGAGGGATGTTTTTTGCAAAAAAAAATAATTAACCGATAGCATTTGCAAAACGCGCATGTGTACTAATATAATGTTTCCAGCCACTCTCTATAGGCAAGCAGATTTACAAGTAATCTTACCAGCAGCAGCATACGCATGCAGCATTATGGAATACGTAATAACATCAGGAGAACAACCAGCCATCTTCATCATGTTGAACATAGATTCTGCCTTGGTAAATTGACCCTTAAAAAAAAAGCAGAAGGAATTAATATAACCAGAAAATTAGGAAGAAGACTTTCACACAAAGAATTTCAGGACGTATACCAGATTGCTGTAAGCACTGATTGCAGATGAGTAGACCTCCTTTGTCAAGGGAACCTTCAAATCCGTCATTTCCTTGAGAAACTCAAGAGCGTCATTGAATTTTGACATCCTACAACAACTACTTATCAGAACAGTGTAGGTAACAGAGTCAGGTCTGACTTTCTTCGTTCTCATTGATCTGTACAAGCTCACAGCTTTTTCATATTCACCCACATTCATATAGCTTCCTATTGCAGAATTATATCCAGCTGTATTCAATTTGATGTTTCGCATTTCAGCTGCAGTAAGCATCGTATCAATCTTCACCTTTTGACCAGAGCGACCACATGCAGCCAAGAGTGTGCATATAGAGACAATATTCGGCTGAACCTCATCTTGTTCCATTTCTCTTAGAACTCCCACAGCTTCTGCTAACAGCCCTTTAGATCCATAGGCATCGATCAGTGCATTGTAACTAACAACATCTGGTTTCCATCTATTACTCTTCATCGTGTCGAACACTTTTCGAGCCTCTTCAGGTTGCCCTGATCTCCCATATGCATTGAGTAAAGATGTATAGGACACGGCATCTGGGTGAAACCCATTTCGTTTTAAATCATTAAACACCGACAATGCCTCGTCACTCATCCCATGTGCAGCATAGGCTCCAATGAGGGTGTTATATGAAACAATATTGGGTTTTAGACCTTCTGCTACCATTGTATTGAAAACAGCCTTACAGTTATCAATCTGCCCACACACAGAATACAAATGAATGATGATAGTGAAAGTTACCACATCAGGGCGACATTCTGATCTCTTCTGCCTCATGGAATTGAATAGCTCAATGGCTTTTCCATGTTGGCCACACTTGGCCAGGCAATGTATCATAATATTGAGGGTGGTTGTGTCGGGGCATATATTAGTCCCTTTCATTAGCTCGAAATACGATAAAGCTTTAGAATACTCGGAACCGCTTTTGAATGCGGATAAAATAATATTGTGAGTCACCAGGTCAGGTCCGACTCCATTTTCTGTCATTTTCTTGCAAATATTCAGAGCCTCTTTCCAATTTCCACTTGATCCACAAGCATTGATCAAGTTGTTATATGTTGACCGGCTAGGAGGGATCTGCATCAAGATGTTGAGGTCAGAAAAGCGCTCTGTGCAAAAGTTGTAGGCCAAATAGCCAAGGTACAATGACCATGCAACACCCAAAGATATTTAGATGTGACTGAAGAGTCTTTTAACCATGGCCCATCACAGTTATTTATATTTTGCATAAGGTCAAAATATGGTTCCCGGGAGAAAGAATTATGTTAGCATGAATTGTATTTGTACCGAAAATGGGTTGCATCATTCCTACAATGGACAATTGCCATAAAGTACCCTAAGGTATTCACTTTTTGCAACTTGTAGCCTCTTCTTTGATAATTGCAAAAAAGTTCCCTGAACTTGTCTTTTTGTTGCAATTTGTATAAATTTGTTTCAAAATAACGGGTTTGCCCTTGGAAATTTAAATTTAAAAATAATAATTAAAGAACAGAAAATCCAAGTTTTTGTACTCCTTAAATTTCTTACCCTTTGTATGGTACGAAGAGGAAAAAAATTAAGGGATACAAAACTTGGAATTTTTGTTTCTTACTTTTTATTTTTATACAAATTGCACAAAAGACAAGTTCACTGTATTTTTTGCAATTATCAAAGAAGTAGAAGTTGCAAAAAATGAATATCTCAGGGTACTTTTTGCAATTATCTCTTTCTATAATTGAACAGTAGACTGGGCAAAAAAAAGGGAAGATATAGAGGTTTGTTATTCAAGAAGTGGAATTTCAGGAGTTTCTACTCATAAACTACTAGGAATGGTTAACTACAAATTTTCAGTGCATAATTCCAGTAATCCACTGATATATCTGCCTCAGTCAACTAAACAATCTTTCACATACCCATGAATCAAAAGAATGGTAAGAACTTGACTTCAACAAACTTGTCGACCAACTTCTCCCTCCCACTGACCTACCACTACACAGAAAATGCTACAGGACTACGGACAATATTGGATGTAGAAAACAGAACATGGGAATTCTAAGGTAACCTACGCAAATGATATCACAAACATTTTCTATAATATTATGAATAATTAGGGAAGAGAAATACAAGCACACACAGCTGCACACAACATGTCATTCATTAAATTCATGGCCCAACGCCATTGACCCGCTCGACCATGCGCGTTGATAAGAGCATTGTAAGTTTCCGCATCAGGCTTGCACCTAGCATGAACATTACAAACTACATAATCAACATATTGAGTAGAGGAAAAAGCCAAGAGTAGTGAAGAAGAAGCGTATCTAACGTTTAAGGCTACCCCACTACCGGTAGCAGATACACATACAGATGAAAGGATTGAGATGCTTGAATTTAAAGATTCATAGAATTCCCTTTATAAACGCGTAAACTATAACATAGTGTTTGAATTTAAAATCCAACGAAAGGATTGAAGACAACTGATTAAGCAAATTAGCAACTATTACAAGCATGGATTGAGGTTGTGTCCGTGCACGCAAAAGACATAAGATGATAGTTGTTCTAACATTAATATCTATTTCTGCATATACCAACAAAACAACATAGTAAAAATATCAAACCTAACTACAAAAGTGATCTATTCAAATGAAGTGTGACCAAGTAGGGCAAATTCATACCCATTTGTATCTGAACAAATATACTGTAACTGTATATCACATACAAAATTCAGAGGCAATAGCATACCTCCATTTTTGCATCTCAAAAAACAAACCCCGAGCCTGGTCAATCTTATGGTGCCTAGCATGCAACCTTATCATCATATTGTATATATCAGTCCGGGCACAGTAGTTCTTCTGATTCTTCATCCATTTGAAGACCAGAACACTATGCTCAATAGCACCCTTCTGTGTCAACCCCTGCAAAAAGAAGTGAATTTTTTAGCTCTCTCCCAAATATTAGGGAAAACCATACGTAGTCTCATTGTACTTTGGTCAATTCTCAAATCATAACACATACTCATCGACTTTCTTACATAGTAACAAGTTTGACAACTCTAAAAAATTCCTGAAATGGTATGAGAAAACTTGATGTCATAACGCAGACCTTTCGTTTATTCTTAAATCATAACTCTGGCCTATCAACTTTTCATCACTAAACTGCTGTTAAACTTGAGGATGGAAAATGACAAATGTTACTGTCAACGTTATGATATGATATGAGAATCAACCTTTGTTTGGGTTATGATTTGGTAACAAACGAAAGGTCAGGTTATGACATGAGTTACCCCCAAATATTATAATCCAATCCTCACAAAATTCTAATCCAATGCGCAGAAATCACTAAACCCATGAAATATCCAATAATATTGGGGGAAATTGAGGTCACACCTTAATCAGATAAGGGTAGTTCTTTCTGGCAAAGCGACCAATCCAGTGATTCAATAGACCGTCGATGTCCTCCCAGCGCTTGAGCTGCAACACCAAGTCGACGACCTCGGAGACGGTCCAGTCCTTCTGGAAGCGGTCGGCTCTGGCTTTGAGGCGGTGATGCCTGGGGATATCGTCTTTTCTGAGGCCGCTGACGCGAGTCCATACCTTGTGCTTCCCTTTGTCGTAGTCCACGGACGCCAATTTCTGCTCCTCGAAAGCCGAGGCGTTCTTCGACTTGCAGAGAATGAGGGCTTTTCTGGGGCGAGCTCGAGGGTAGAATGGAGGGTCGGCGAGCTTCAGGTGGCGGGTTGGCTCGGAAACGGTAATGGCGGGGAATGGGACGGCCATTTGGAAGCTCTGAAAGCAGAGCTGCTCTTCGTCACTGGATAAGCTAAACCGGTCCCATCCGGAAAATGCTTCTTTAATACCACATAGAGTTTATGAGTTTTTTTTTTATTTAATCCTATTTTGTGATAATTGTACAGACACAAATTATAATTTATGAATTACATATGACCAGGGTGAATTTGAAAATGAGTTACATAAAACAAAACAAAAAATTATGGGGTTCA
>JAYMTN010001774.1:0-12151 GCA_036897425.1 Erodium trifolium
CATCCACATCAAGCTCTTCATCAGTATAATCATCATCCATAGTGGGCTCTGGTTCAGCTTGTGGTGCAGCCACATCCCTTTCATGGAGAGGAGCAGAGAAGAAATCTAGATCCCCACAGATTCCCATATCATCAAACATCATCATTCTCCCGCTACTAAACCCCGGAATAACACCCAAAAAGACACAGAAACCCGAATTCTGAAACTACTGGAACGGTCTGGTTACAGAATATATACAGATTTAACCTGAAATTTGATCAACTTCAGATCTGTGAACACTGAAGAAAAAAAAAAGGTCCAATACTAAGATCTACCAAAATATCAACAGCCAGTCTATATAATTACCAGTAACAGACTATTATCCTTTAATATCCAAAATTTATCATATATAGATTAACAATCCACCAAAACTACAAATAAATGAATGAAAACATCAAATCATAAAGAGTCATATGTACAAAGTCAACACAAACACACCTATAAGATGTAAAACAAACTATGGTTATGACTTATGAGTAACAGTTATCAAAGATCAAATTCTGAATATTTTCCCACATCCAAATCCATCTTCAGATTACCAGTAGCCAGATCTCACCTTCATATAATCATAGAAAGGCACTTCCCACAAATAAAAAATTCCCGAAATGATCTCAATTTTATAGGGAAACTAAGCGAATCGAACCGACAAAATAGCATATGGATCCGATTATCAACTCCTCCAAAATCATCTAATCAGAAAACAAATCATCCAAAAACACAAAATCGAGTTCAATCTTAGAAATCAAGTTCATCAAAGTCCCCAAAAGAGGGAAAAACTCGAATTTACCTGGAACAACAACCAGAGATGATTCGTTTGATCAGAGCTCAGAAGCAAAAGGTTCGAAACAGATCAGCCAATACAGGATCAGAACTTAGCACTTTTATGGGGATGGGGAGGGGGAGGGGGAGGGAGATAATAATAATAGAGCAGCTATGCTATATCAGAGGAGCACACAAAAAGAGAGAACATTATCTGATGCGCGTTGAAAATGGAGAAGAGGGAACGGTGATTGGTAACTGAGCTTGAGATATTTAAAACGGGTTCGGGTTAGGCCAATCCTGCTCGGGGATAGCTCAATTATGCATCCCAATTAGCAGCAATTATGTGTTAGCCATGGCCGACCCACGGGCAGTGAGTGGTCATGATCACGACCCGCCCGATATTTATTTTTTTCCTTGAAAAACTTAAATAACGCAATTTCGTTTTTTACTTTTATCAAAACGAATTAATTACAGCAATTTTTTTTTACAAAATACATCGTTACACTTCATTTATCCGCACAAGTCTACGGTTTTCCTTCAAATTTTATGACGATCATAGTAACCGCCCTTGAAAATGAAGCTGAAGGTCGGTTTTTTGCTAAAAAATAAAACCGATTGTATCATAATGATTTAGCGAAAACCATAATTTCATGTGAACTGATAGAAGGTGATTATGTTTTTTATGAAGAAAAAAAACGTCATCTAACTAATATATAAAATGTTATTGGATTACATTTTTTACCGGCTTATAATAATTATTATCCGACTGTTTTTTAAAATATTAAAATATATTCTTTAAGACTTTCGATAGAGAGACTATATTAGTTCGTATTTATTCGTACTCACTTTATTCCTTAGATCAAAATTTTCCGAATTTATCAATCGTTTTCGTAAATTCATATTAAAAAAGTCCTTAATCCTTATTTAATTTCTAAAATTTCACGATCTGATCTGTTGGATATCAACTTGATTTTTCAAAGACGATCAAGGTAAAGACTACTCTGTTGTTGTCTAATTAAACGTTTTGACTCGTTTATGTATGACATTTGTACCCAATTTGCTTATTTGGAAATCAAAGCACACAATCATTTAATGTCTAATCCCTAAGACTATGATACCGTATTGCATATTTCAAAAGAAAATAAGATATTGGAAAAATACGAAGCAACATTAATGGTAGAAGTCTTACTTAACAATTAGTTAACTTACATATAGTCCCTAAACTGTTGCTTGTATTTCAAGAAAGAATGTGTATATCTAATTGTGTTTTGTATAAACACTTTGCTCTAGAAACATTTAGAAAGCGGCAATTATATGTCCCCAAAGGGACATCCAAGCGGTCAAGGCTCAAGCCTTCATGTACAAGGTCTTGAGTTCGACTCAGTATGAGCGAATAACTGCATTTATTGCAGGTTTATGTGCACTTATAGCATTTGTTGCTGCGCAGTTGCGCCTCTCAGAGTCTGTTTATGTGTTGTCTGTATGTCCAACTATTTGTACGTATATCTTTGATATATAATATGTGACACGCTGATTCCCCTCTAAAAAAAGTGGCAATTATCTCGTAGCATAATTTATTTACAAACAAAAATAATAATTAATTTTTTTGATGAGATAATGTCTTGATGATTTAGTTTCGCAAGTTGACTTCAAATATTTAAGTTATCCTACTTTTACATTACTGATTAGTCAACACCGTTTTTGTGTGTACAAGTTGTTGGATAATTCTATAAAAATTGTTAATTGTAAATTATGTGTTTGGATCTTTGGAGGACGCCATTGGTTAAGAAATATTCAAATTTTATATTTAAAGATCTATTTTTAAAAGTATAGTATATATTGTCACAATTTATTGAAGTAACAATATACTATGTTTCTTTATTTATTATTTTTATTTCATTTCCTCTTTGTGTTGGAAGGAAATTTACAAAATATAGTTATATTTTTAGTTATATGTTACATCTAAATTGATTATTAGGGCAATTACAGAAAGAAAAAAAATCCTTACAGTATTTAGCTTTTGTAAGTTATAGTTCTCTTCTATGATAACAAAAAAAAAATGTCATGAATTTTAGTTTTTATTATATTGTGTGTAAATTTGTTTCAAAATGAAAATTTTATCAATTACAAAATAATAAATAAAATGCAGAAATCCATCATTTTCATTTATTATAACTTTGTTTTGTAAGTTCGAAGAAGAGAACAATTAACAAGGGTGAAAATTTTGAAACATTTTTATATGATACTTTTAAAATATTTAAATTTAAAGAATAAAAAAATTTATACGAAATGCATTTAAGAAACAAATTCAATATACATATTTTACAATTATTAAAAAAAATAAGTTACTACTTGTTTTCAAATTATAAAAATATTTTGTAAAATTTAGTGGGAGGGATAGTTTGGCCGTTTTGTTTATTTCATATGTATAACGTCAAGAATGTCGTCCAAGTTCATGCACATTCCTTATCCAATGAACAAAAGGCACCAAATAATTGTCGTGGGCTTCAACTGCAACATCTATTTGGAAATTAATGCAAATAGTTAGTTTAGTTTAATTTAAAAATAAACATTCAATTTACATAATAATTAAACATGACCCACAATATGAAGGCTGATTTAATTATTTTTCACAATATCATTATGAGTCACCTCCTCGAATAGTTGTTAGTTATTTCACTCAGGCGATTATTTTTAGTCAATTATCGGTATTATTATGCGCATCTATGCTGTGGTATTTTTTCTCTCCGTCAATAGACTTATAAAAGGTAAAGAAAAAAAATTATTTTTTTCGTTTTTTATTTTGGATCGATGAAACCGTCGATGTTATATTTTTTACATAAAGACAATTTATTTTTCTCTATCATACAAAATATTCTTTGTATGTAAATTTACGGGTTCGACGTCTATTATAAAGATTTACAAAATCGATCTTCCATTGCAGATACTCTATCAGAATCGTGCCGAGAGGTGGGGTATCAATAATTCAATATGTACCTTATATCATATAATTAAGTTTTTAATTAAAACTTCTGTTAACAGAATAAACAGCACATGCCACAGACCCCACTCTATTTATTAAGTCACTGCTTTGTTGGTATTAAATAAAGATAAAGGACAAAAAAAAGTGGTGATTGCTGATTACCGATTAGTGTGATTAGTAGTAGTATTAAAATAGCAACCCGTGAGTGCTTAATAAGATAATTAGAGAGACACGTGTCATGCGATTTGTGGTTTGGACGGCTCTAATTGTCTGTTTACTCAGCTAAATAACACGTGCATTTTCAATCACGAGGTCTGTTAAAGTATTCACGTTTTTCAACTGTCAACATGAGAATAAGGATATTCCAACTCAAGTCCAAACAGCTGATATTTGAACCCGCTCTAGGAAATACAAAATGTTTGATTTTTGACCAACTATATGATGTTTCTACCTAAATATGTCCATGAAATTGGAGAATGTTAGGAGGGCCAACTGCAGAAAAAGAAGGTAATTATAAAAAAAAATCATGAATTTATATTTTTGTTATATCTCTTCGTGGTCTTTTAACTGTATAAGTTTTTTTTAGACAGCTTGGAACTCTAGGGTTTTTCAAGGAGGTCCAGTTACTGATCCGACTATCATTTTCCAGAAAATTCAATTTAGGACGCTTACGTTGATTTAGGCAGAAGGGGCGAGTTCCTTCTCTTAGTTTTTTTTATGGCGTCGTCGGTGATTGCTATTTATGAACCCGCGTGAGCTCTTATTCCATCTTTTTTTCTCCTTATTTCTCCCTCCTCTCAATTCGGGATGTCTCTCTCTTTTTGAAAGGTACAACTGACTCTATCTCTTCTTTTTTTGTAAAATATTAAAGATGAGGTTACAAAACAAAAACAAAAGTACTTCTAATTTTTTGTACAATAATCCCAAAAAGACATGAATGGGTTTATTATTTGACCCAGGTCACCAAGAATTGATTTAAGGTTATAGGGCCTCACATTAATATGTTATCACAACCAGATGCCTTTCTTCCACCTACTCAATTGTTTCATTTTATAGAACCCCCTAATAAATGTTGTGTGTCTTATGTGTGTTAAATGATGTTTTAAGTAAATGGAAGTGTAATAATAAACATGATCAATAGTTGATTAATCTGGCTACCCGAAAAGGGTCAATGTCAATAATCAAAATAGAGGAAACGACAAAAGTTGCCAACCTTGAACAGACCCCACCAGTCACCACCCCTCTGAAATATACTGCTTCCATTATCTCTTCTTCTTCCATCAAGATAAAGATGAACATATATAGTCAACTTGACATGTACCCAACACTATCTCTTTTGTTTTAGTCAGGTCTACATTAACTTGCATGGACCAACAACCAAATATACGACGAAACACAAGGTTGGATTGAAGAGAAGATTTAAGAAAAATATATATTAAATAATTCCAAAATTGAAATTGACCCAACAGCGGGTTGTTACAGGATGTGTGGAAGAAGAGGGATTTTATGGCCAGGAGAAAGAAAAAAAAATCGATAATTTAAGTTCATGTTTGAACCGATGCATTGTAGATATTTGGCTCAAGAGATGCAGTGAGCCCGTCTGGATTCAACGCTCACCGCCCCCTCCCCAGAAATGGGCATCAACATTCCATTACACTCCCAACGGCCTTCTTGCACCTATGTGGCATACCCGTCTGCATTCCACTGACAAGTGATTACACTCCCAACGCCCTTCTTGCTCGAGGGCACACAACAATAACCTTTTACATTGCCTTGTATTCAAACTCTGTTTAAGCAAACTCCAGACAAGAAACTACTATGTACCGAGAAACATGTTACCACGTGTTGTGAACTATATGAATCACGAGACAATAGAAGTATGAGAAGGAAGTCACAAACAAATATGTAAACCATTCGCTAATTTTACACCCCACACAAATTAACCTCTGAGTCCGTCTCTACTCTCTAGAGGAGCACAACAAAGTAGCAGTTACAGATGCTAATGCAGTCACATAGTTGTAAAACTTTACAGATTATATATATATGAGATTCCACTTATCACCAAACCCGTTACACTATTGAGGTGATACCACTTCATCTTTTTTTGTTTTGAAGTGTGTATCTGACCGGACTAAACTTGAGATCCTCCCGCTAATCTCTTTCATGTGCAGTTTGTATCATAGCTAGCGAGCCCCAGCAGCTCTGGGCCTTCTAGGCGAGGGTTGTTCTCAAAGCTACAGCATCAGAATAACAAAAAGATTGATTAGCTGAACATAAAAATGGAAATGAGCAACAATATGGAGGGGAAAAGAAAAGTGTAGGAGCCATTGCATGGTGCAAAACAGAACTAGGTTATGCTTGATGATTGATGTGTTTTTACCTTACTCTGGCTTCACTATATTATTACCAAAAGCATATCAAAGGTAGAATTCTATAATAGGGCCCACCATTCTGCGTCACTTTCACCCTAGGGTAAAGAAAATTGATGTGTGGATCCATTCTAAGAGACCAACGCAAAGCCTCTTGTCATGACACGATGAATCCACCATTTATGATTTATAACAAGGCCAAAGGTAAGTAGGTTCCAACATATACTACTAGATTAAACTTAAAAATCTAAACCATTTAAGTATTCGCATGAAAACATGGGAACTTAAAACAGCAAAAGTTCTTAAAGTCTTAATCAACAATACTAGAGTTAATATTAACAGTACTTATCCTCATGGCAGAATGCATTGCATTCTCATTTGAAACATAAGGGAAAAAATGAAAGGCAACTGCAACTCCTAAGTAAATTCCAAAAGTATTAGTCCAGGATTAGCTAGAATGGATGTAACTAACTGCTAAGCAATGACCTTAAGCAAGCCTTTTTTTCTTCCTCTAGTGAGAATGTAAAGCATCCGCAAATCATATTCAGCTATAAACTAACAAGGTGTGAATAATTACCCTATCCTATCTAGGAAGATGACCTGTAGGTTCATAAACTTTTTTTGGCCAAAATAAAAGAATAACCAAATGAGAATATACAAAACCCTCTTTCTTATATATTAAAGGAACAAGGGATGTTTAATGAATGCGACTTGATGCACACTTTAAACTACCTTGTGTGACCACGCAAACTTTATCTGTGTAAAGTACAGCTAATCCCCTCGCACTAGTCATTTTCTTTACCTAGATAGATTTGAAAGTGTAATATCATTCTAGCTGTGTACTGAGACTCTTCTTGCTATTAGGTGATAAGGAATCGTGTTGAGTTTTGTTCAGAGTGAATTACTGATAAATATGTTACGGCCCGGACTTGGGATCAGGTTAATGGCACCTGATGTAAGATATTCCCTCACCACTCTACCAAAGATGAATGCTGGAAATGGTGTTTCTTCTTCCCAATTCTGAACCTGAATACTTAAGAAGCTAATATTAAGAGAACTTCTAAGCTGTTAATGCTACTTTACCTCATATTTTCAGCCATTTATTTTCATGCCCCGTAGGTTCTTTAAATAATTGGTAGCCAAATTAAAAATAGAGAATGCAAATGGTAAAAGATAGCATTTCTTAAATGCAAGGAATGGAAATTCCTTCCACTCGTCATCTGTCCACGGAGACTCTAAGCAACCAAGGAAGATGATGAAGCAGGTGATGTTGGAACACTCTTCTAAACACCTGCTCGGGCGCTTGTAGTCTAATGGCAGTAGTCTAATGCCATTTCGATGGGAGGTGATGTTAGAATCTCAGTGGACACGTGGCGAGTGGAAGGAGCAAATAGCTGAAAATCAGCAACACTCTTTCCATTATCTTATCTGGTAGTTTGAATTGCATTTAGGAGATATTATCTCCCACCATTTGCATTTCCTATTGTTAGCCAAACTATCTGGTATTTAAAGAAGCCAATTGCAATGGAAATAAATGAGAGAAGAATTATATTAACATTTCGTATTAGAATTAGGAACTTGTTGCATCTTGAGCTTTTACTTTTGCAGCTAATCATAGGGAAGAAGTCCAAACGCTTTTCTCACAGGGTGAACCAGATTTGCTCATTCTATAGTACATTAACCTGATCCCGGACCATAATATAATACCACATAAATATACCAAGTACCAGTCCATTATTCATCAAGTTCTTAGTCTTTTAAATGCTCATTTCACATGCTTGGTTGATTCAATAGACATTATACAGACAGAACCCTGTACTCCAATGTTAGACATAGGACCTTAAATTGGCGCGTACTAAAGAAGAGAGAGATTATGAGTCAAGGCAAAATCATAAGGACTTGCCGAGCTAAAACGAATTCATTTCAGAAGTATATGTACAGATGACAAAGAAAAAACAACCCTGGCCCAACTCATGATACACAGGAGCTTTTGTGCAACATTAATGACAATGCAAGTATAACTGTTAATGCAATAAAGAACAAGGATAATCACCACCAGTAACAGCAACACAATAAAGAACTTACTTGTTCAAGGGGATATGCTCAAATGGTCCGCTGGTAGGAATTGTACCGCACAAATCATTGTTAGATACGTCCCTGATGCAATAAAACAGTTGCAGGACTCTCCATAAGTGTTGAGTATACTATTTTACATTAAAACCTGAGCAATTTATTTAGCAAAAGTCATCAGCTAATCACAGTACTTACACAACTTTCAGGCTAGAGACACCAACTAGTTCTCTGGGGACTGGTCCAGTTAACCGATTGTCATTAAGACGTCTGTCAAAAAAGTGTCCATCAGACTAAGGTATGTTGAAATTTCCATGCTACCAAATGCTTTCTGGGTAGAGATTACCAGTAACCAATATAATTATAATGATGACTACTTTATTAGAGACCTACGCAAGTGAGCCAAAGTTGAAAACTGAAAAGAATAATTTTAATTTCATATTGTTACTTCCATAGTTCCATGCTCAAAAGTTTGACTTATTATTCTTATATAGCTATATTATGCCCCTTTGGATCTCAACCATCCAACTTGTTTTGCAAATATCAGTAATTGCAGTTCTAAAGTTAAAATATATATACAGGTAAAATTCTACATACAACCTAAATGTCTAATTATGTATAACGAGATTAAGTCATAGTAGATGAAACGCACAAAAACACAAGAGATTTCAACTTCCCCAATGAAGGAGGAATGGTCCCTGAGATGTTGTTGTTATACAAGTCCAAGCTGATGAGGCTCTTCAGGTTACCCAGCTCAGCAGGAATGGCTCCTTGGATGTTGTTTTTGTAGAGCTCCCTACATCAACAGCAAGAAAGGAGCTCGTCCAGTGAGCAACACCACCCAAAAAATATCACAGCCATACAGCATCAAACGCAACACAACTTTGTACTAATACAAAGCCAAAGTGACAACAATTTGTGTTCGGTTATGTAAATAAACATTAAAGTAAAAAAAAAAAAACACATACAGATACTGAAGATGCTCGAGCTTCCCAATTTCAGGTACTAGGTGTCCAGATAAATTTGAATTGCCTAAATCCCTGCGGAGAAAATAAAAGGACGAAGATGAATTCAAACAATACCAAATTTTCCTATGCCATAACTATATAAAATATTGATCTGGCTGAAAACTGAACCTAGCTCTAAGAATAGAGCATAATTAATATGATCAGTACTGGTCGGAATCACAAAATAGATAAACTAATTTAGTCCCAGAACTCATTACTACTTAACTCTTCTAAACCTGGAAAAAAAACATTAGAACCTACAAGAAACGAGCTTGAACCACCTAGTAAACCAGTGAATTGGCAACCTAATCCATTCTATGATCCATTTTCGCCTCCGGCCATAGCATAATAAGATAACCAAACTAACTACATCAAAAATAAAACAAAAATGACCAGAAAACCGATTGGATTAATCATTTTCACTATGTACCAAAACAATTATAGTTCAAATCAAAATCAACACAATAATCAAACGAATCAGCTGAAAGATCCCTCCCAAACAGATGATTATGCAACAAAAAGAGGAGCATAAGAAGTGTACGTACACTCTGGTGACGCGATTGTCCTGGTTGCAGGTGACGTGGAACCAAGTGCAGGGATTGACGAGAGTAGAGTCCCAGCTCTGGAGGACGTTGTCAGGATCGGATAAGCTCCGGCGGAGGGTGTAGAGAGCGTCACCTTCGGAATTGGCTCGCGCCATAGGAAATGCTAGGGTTAGGGCGAGAGACAAGGTCCAGAACCATGTCGGTGCAGCCATGCTGACGGTGATGATCCGCTGTGCTCTTGTGAAATTCAATTTGCTAGGGTTTGGTCTGTGATTGCAAAGGGCCTTTCAGAGAGAGAGAGAGAGAGAGAGAGAGAGAAGGATCGGCTTTGGGAATTACAGAGTGAAACATGGGGCTTTGCTTTATAAACCTCGTTCACTTAAGTACATACAGTAGTACTTTAATTTACCAATTTCCTTATCTTTTCCTTAATTTTCTCCATTTGATGCTCTCAAGAGAATCTATATGTGTTGTAATAGATTTGATGTTTCTCAAGGAATAAATTTGAAATATCTAATTGAAATTAAACTGTAATTAAAATATAATTCATGCCAAAGTCTTTATGGGAGGAAGTTACACAGACAGACGAGTTTCTTTTAACAAATCAATGAGTCGTCTTATTTATTGATGGTCTCACAAAAACCAAGTTGATGTTGTCCATGCTATATCACAAAGTAATACACTTGTTTGTAACAACTCTTAATCAAACAATCAAAATGACATTATGAATTTATCAATGAAGCCATTGATTGAAATCGCTCGTCTTGAGTGTGGGTGCATTCATGTTGATGTGAACAGCCCACGAGAGCCGAGGAAGGAAAAATCTTCCGCACTTCGATTTGACATGTCCTTGATGGGGGCAAAGGCTCCTAACCTAGGGAGAGACGTCCGCCGAGATTTGTTGGACCCGATTTCACCTCAGGCCAATTCGTCTCGGGGGTTTTCCAAGACCACATCGGTTAGATTTCCCACCATGTTTTAAGTCGATGCAACCGATCCCCCCAGATTCAACCCATGACTTTCTGCCTACAGACTCGGTGTACCCGAGGAGCGGGAAGCCTGGGTCCCTATGAAGTGGTCGCTACTTGTGGAGCCCTATGGAAGACCACCGACATACCCCTGGATACACACAAGACCACATGCCTAACCCGGGGCAGGAGTCAGGGGCACCAAGGCCCCGTATGCCTCCTAGATAGTGGTGATGAAGTGGAGAACGTTTAAGCCACCTCCCGGACTGCAACATAAGAAGAGGACGATGGACATTATCCCCGTCCAGAGGGAAAAAATGCAATGAGTCCCTCAAGGACCAACAGGGTATTCGGGAGGAGCCACACCCCTGGCCCATGAGGTCGGTGAGCATCTGACACACCACAGCTATACCCGAGTAGGGCCGAGAGAAGTGATATTAGTACATAATCACAAGAATAAGGATAGACGTCATAATTTTTCACCTGAGACTATTAGATTTATTAACTATAAATAAACATTTTGGACCTATTCGAGACCCTGTCTTATCCTCCGTGTACGTTTCCATAATAAAATCCTACTATTTTTATGCTTCAAAAAATGTTAAGGTCGTTTCCCACCCACTACTAAAGATGAGGAAGGTTCCTAACTTGCTTCTCTCTAAGACTTGAAAGCTAAACCACGAACTTTTGGAGTCTAAATTCTGTAAGAATATGAGTTTTGAGGAACCTAACTAGTTCCACTGCATTGCATTGTATATAAAAAAATTATCGTTGACTTTCCTTTTTCTCACCAATGACCCACCACTTACACACCCACACCCACTCCCACTCCCACTCCACGATATTGTCCACTGCAATTATGAAAATACAGTACATACACATTACAATACTTTGGAAACTTATTCACTCTCATTTGCCGGGCTAAAAAAGGGGAATCCAATTAGAACGTCAATTTTACAACCCATAGAAGAGTTTGGATTTTGAAATTATGGTTAGTCAATTTTGTGGAACATATATCTTCATTAACTTATCTGAGTTAATGTTCGGAACATATATCTTCATTAACTTATTTGAGTTCATCAACCCATAGAAGAGTTAAGGATTATGATTTTATTTCAGGGTATTCATCTCGAATTTCGTACGCATTTACTGATCAGGACATCCCACTAGATTATTCGAAAGGCTCGTTCTTAGTTTGTTCACGGACAACCAGTGTAATTTTATCTAATGTACTCCGAACTCTTATAGTTTCTGATCTGTAATGAAATAGCTTTATTTTTTTTAAAACGAAGAGCTTTGATTTTATCTTGTTAGAGACAATTCTTTACAATTGGGATACATGTGATATCCATAGTTTGTTGGGTTAATATCAAAAAGCACCACACAATTATACGTATTTTTCAAATAC
>JAYMTN010001775.1:0-12149 GCA_036897425.1 Erodium trifolium
TAGGGTACTGAAGTGACGCTAAACCAATAGTTAGGGTACTGAGGTGAAAATAACCCTTTTATATATAATGTCATCACCAATGCAAAAAGTACCAATCATATATAGGACACACAAATCCAAGCTATGAATATAAAGATTCTCTATAACTAGACAGAATGTTATAAATTTTGAACTTCATGTTTCTTAACTTCCACATGATTGATGATATGAATAATGCATATATGTACCATTTTGAACTTGAATTCTCTTTCGCTAAACTGGTCAACTCTAATTGACATCGACATTTCCCGATTCCCAACGTAAAATTAGTCAGTTACCCCCGAAGTTAAATACATAAGCTTAATTATTGTTGATATATATAGAAAAAGAAAAGACAGTGATAAACGAAGTCTTAATTTGAAATAAATTTAGACAATGAAAGGAAGAGGAGAAATATGGAGCCAACTTTGGGGTATGTGGTTGTTATTATATGAGTAAGTAGACATCAATACATAAAGTTTATTGGAATTGTGGAACTTTAGGTCATGACTGGGCACTTGGGCTGGGTTGGGGGAGGGGACCTCTAATTCTTCTAAAGCTCAATCAACCCTCTCTTATCACCTTTCGTGGAATTGAAGATTGTCTGATCCCTCCTTCCCAATTTCCCATGTCCCCATTGATCATCAACCCCATTTTAAAAACAGTATCCAAAGTACATGTTTTTGTCCTTTCTATCACAATGTCGTTAAAATGCTAAAGGAATGCATGTTCACAATTTACTCGTTTAAAAACAGTATCCGAAGTATATGTTTTTAGTCCATTCTATCACAATGTCGTTAAAATGCTAAAGGGGTGCTAGTTTGACATATATATAGGGGTAAATATATTTCCTATCCCTGTACTTTACCTCATTTTCACATTTTAATTGTGCTTCACCTTTCGTTTCCCTTCCTCATTGTGATTTTAAAAAAAAAAATTGTAGAACTTAGTGTGAGAGTTAACGTCATTTCCTAGCCCTCACCTATACCTCATTTGCATGTCCTACTATATATGGTCAACTTTTTGTTGCATAAGCTACCAAAAACTTATGCATTCACGAGTGCATTTTAGAGGTTGAGGTACTCAAAACAAACCCATCCGTTAAGTCAAACGGATTTCGTCACCTTTACGCTGGGTTCTACAATTTTTTGAAAAGCCACAACTAAGAAGTGAAACGAAAGGTGAAGCACAGTTAGAACGTGAATTCAAATTATCCCTATATCTGTTTATTGATTTTTTTTCCACAAATGACGGAATATATTCAAATTATCGACAATATTTTCACAACTAAAACCATCTACTGTGTTTTAAAATAGTAATATGACTAATATTCTCATGGAGAAAGTAATTGCCAATTTTTCCATCATAATGCAAATATAAACACAAATATTTCAAGACAAAACAATTAGTTAAAATAATTGTTCAAACCCAATGTATACCATGACATATACGACCCCACCAGTAGTGAAAAGAGGTGAATAAGGATGAAGCCAGAACATATTTAAAGCTACCTCTTTGAAACAAATATATAAAGGAGAGGTCTCCATGCAAACAAAACCAAACAAGTAATGTAGGATGTGAAAAAAGTGGGAGACCTTATAAATTCCAAAGAACAGGTGTGCATGCTATTGCTATTATTCATCAATCACCCAATTATATTCCCATTGGGCATAGAATAAATGCTTTTTTTTTCTTTGACTACTGAAGGCAGTTTCTTCTTCCCCCATTCATACCACTTCCTCTTCAACTTTACTTGTCTATATTTTTTTTTCAATTTAAATTAAAATCTACTGTTTTTATCAGATTATATCACACATTCATGTATCTCTCTATAGCATACTTTGTGGAAGCATTTCAATGCACTAAAAATTATAATTAACTAACGGTTAATTGCTAAAAACTACATTATGTATTGTCCATGTCCCTAATTTTAACGGAATATTCCAAATTGTGTAAGTAAATGACCGTGGTCAAAAGATAGTGTAGTTTAAAAGCGTGGACAATACTTAATGTAGTTTTTCGCAAGTGGACAATACATAATGTAGTTTTTAGCAATTAGCCCATTAATTATATAAGATAAGAAACATCAAACATGTCATAATCTGAACAAATATATGTCTACTATCACTGAATTGAAAAGAGAGAAAATGCTAGATAGGTCCCCATTCACTGGTCATACAGAAGCCAATGCATGGACGCCACATGGGTAATCAAAGAGATATGATTTGAACCTAAATTGGCATATCATGTGAACAAAACAGCTTTAAGTTTAAGCACAGAACCTTTCCATATAAGATTATATGTAAGAGAGAGAGCATTTGAGTTAAGACTCCGAGATTCCTCTTTAGGCAGCTATTCCCACTCTAGTTGTCCCCTTTTATTGTGTATTGAGGCAAAGTTGAGATTTAACCTTAGTTCAATATATATTTTATATAGGGTGGTTTCAAAAACTATTAACCCAAGTGGAAAAGTGTATTGGCTTAGTGTTGAGGACATGTTTGCTTGAACTTCAAGCATCCTCTTTGATTCTTTCCTCTTCTTTTTTGGGTGTGCTATGGACGAATTTATTCTTCAAAAATGAATATATTCCTTTGGAAGGTGAAATTCACAAGAGTGGGGCCCATTTCTTTCTATTTTATGGACAAATTAATTCAACTTGGCTTTTCTTTTTTTTTCTTTACTTCTATGTCTATACAGTACATTAGACATCCCAAGGCCTACCCTTGGGGACTTTTCATTCTATATATGATCAATTTACCATAACTACGTTGGAGATCAAAGGATTAGAATGCAAACTCATAATGTAAAGCAGCCTTGGATGCAAATAGTAATAATCATTTGCAAATACAATAGAAAAGACAAACCTTGCATATTAGTTGCAGTTCAGGACTTCATATTCCCCGTGCACACGCTTTTAATATGCAACTACAAGATATAATAAAACATGGTATACTATGAGCAAACACGAAATTAGGAAGTTTCAACCACAATTTGCAATCACTTTCTTTATATATTAATTAGTGACGGCACAAAACTAATAATCCAATCTACAATCACTTTATTTGTATATTAATTAGGAGTTGAAAAGCGAAACCTGCCTCTCTAGAAATTTGGCCTTCATTTACACCACCAGTCCATACTCGAGAACTTCAAAGACGTGCCATGCAAGTTGAAGATTGTAAATATAAGAAGCTATCTTTCCAAAAAAAAAAAAACTTAGTTGCAACTTTTTTTACACAAAACGGTACAAATTTGCGCTTCAAATTATAGATTATTTACTTCCAGAAACTAACCTGAATTTGTATAATTAGCAATTCGATAGCTTCCTCCTCTGTTTTGAGACTTGCAATGGGTCCAAATATATCCTCCCTGAATTAACAAGCTTGTTTTAGGATACAAACTCGTGTAGAAAAACCATGTGATCCATAAATAGAAACATAACATTAATCTTCAGCAAATACCACCACCACGCCGCCTTATCCCATACTAGGATGTGTTTGCTACATGAACCCTTAAGAAAAAAAATCATTCAAAATCCTCCATATGTGTTCAGCAATAGCCAAAAGCCACCGGAGGGAAAACCATCTGCTCTTCTGAAGGATCATAACTATACATGGGAATAAGATTCTAATTCTGATAAATGTCCATCGGTTCTTCAATGAACAGAGCTTTAAAATGGATTACAACAAATTTTATCACTATATATATACTTATAATCAAGTGTAATGTCAGATGCCATAATATTTTTGGGTGGTAGTACCATCTCTTAGATGATTCCTAAGCTACATTGATACCATAGCTACTCTTTTGCCTGTTATTAAAACCGCATATTATTCTCTCTAGATCTTTATTACAATCTACATTTGTATATACCCTCTGCTTACCACGCCACTTAAAGCTGAATTTTGGTGCTGCATGAAATTCACACAAAAGCCTGCAAACAATCATGAATTGCTTCTGGATATATAGATTTACCGTCAACTCAATAACATTACCTCCATAGATGCATCTCATCTTTGAAATCGCCAGTATCAGTAAGCTCATAAAAAGTCATTCCAAGGCTATGTCGTTTGCCATCGAGAAGGGCTTTTGCTCCCTTAGAATAATAATTTTGTGACTAATGAGAGACAAATTATATGGTAAATGTCTTATGAAGATTTCTACAGAAATATTTATGTTACCATATTGAATCAAGTGATAAATTACGAACACTAGTGATATCACTTTAGTCCATATCCAGAAGATATTGATCGAACCTATAAAAATGCTGTTGTGATATTTAAATTTGCTTTTTTCACAACGCAGTGAGAAATTAAAGTAAAAGGTCAAAGTAGCCTCAATATTTGCACCAAAAAGGAAAAAACCTTATTGTACTATGATTTTCTAAATATTTCCACATGATCCCAGGATACTGTAGTTTCTGCCATATGATTAGATCTATGTCAGAAGAGCATGGAGCAAGAGAAAAGAAGCTAACTGTCAAATGTTGATATCTTTTAGACAGAAATATTTGTCCTCGTGGAGCAGGGTGTCTAGCACGGACACCACTGGCCCAATTGGATCTTGTTTTGTTTTCTCACTGGTGATTTCATATTACCAATTCCTACACTATTTTTTCTGGAACAATATAATGATTTTGTAACATTCATCATTTTATATAGTCATATATAAAATCATGTTATTTGAGCATAACAATATAAAGATATTTATGAAATATATCAAGCAAAAGTGGGTAAAAACTTAAAATAAAGGACTACAAATTGACTCTCTTCCAACCAGGAGCCAAACCATGGCCCATAGTATATTATAAAATAATAAATGAACCTTCAAGCATAAGCTTAAGCTTTTAGTTAAGTTCCTTTCACAAATAGTAGGCTAGTTGGCCCAGTTATGCCATGTTCAAACCTCACCAGCCAGAGCTAGTGTTTAGGCCTAGAAGAGTCGCCATAGCTTGCAGGTGAATGGGTGTGTTACAGTATAAAACCCACCCTCAAATATTAGAGCGAATAGTAGGAAAACAAACCTTTGAGATGGCATCTTGAATAAGCAAGCCAAAATCCAAGGCCAAACGATTCATAAAATTGAATGGACGAGACAATGATGACAGCTTGATGAAAATTTCCAAATACTCGTATGAAAGCATAACCTTTTCCATTGCAGCTTCATCAATCAATGGACCCTGCAAATGCAATGATATCAACAATTCGTCAAAATCCTTAGGTCTCAGATCTTAAAGACAGTTAATGCAAATAGATTAAAAGATGTCTGAAATGAAACATTATCACTATAACTATCTTGAGAAAAAGAGAAATATTGAATACGTTTGCAAGATGCGGGGCAGGCCATAAAAAGGTTTGACATTAAGTGAACATGTTACCTGGGTCTGGGTTGCACCTCGACTAAAACCATCTCCAACTTGCATATTCTGTACAGTTTATGAAAAAAAACTTCTGCTAATTTCTCGTAGATACCTGCAAACCAATAAACCCATAAGAAAACAGGAATACTTTTTTCATGTACTTTTGGTGCATGTATTTACTGTGTACACTACATAAGCACACATCTTAACTACTTTCCAAATCCATGGGGAATTGGTGGTTGGTAAGAAGCCACGAGTCATATTTTGTCTATGTTTTCATGGCGAACCTAAATTCTCATGCAAATAGACAGTACACAGACTTGATATAGGCCCAGTATATTGCTTAGTAATAAACCATATAGACTTGATATAGGCCCAGCAATGAACATAGGGTGGTTTAACCGACAAAGGAAGATTGAGCATTTAAGTGGCACATTATGAAGTTTGGTCGATATAAACACAGCAATACAGAAGTACATGCAACACAACCAGGTCATAATAATAGGGTTACTACATATGAGTTACACGGAAAAGACTACAATGTCATGTAACTCCATGAAAAATATGTAATCCTCCTCGGGAAAAAATGCATCCAACGGATTGGAAAAATACAGTAAGAATCAATCATGATGTGTGTTGCAGCCATTCGATTGTTGGTGTGAGTTGATTTTGGTCTAGATTACGCAAATCAAATAGGAGTGAAAAGCCAAATGTGTTCACCTATGGGTGCACTTCAATCAATACTTCCTCCATCCCAAAATAAATGTTCACCATACTAAGCTTTGAGCGCCTTTCATGTATGGAACCCTCTTGAGGGGCAAAATCCACACAACACCCATTTTCTCCATTCACAACACTCAACTCTACACCTTACAAAGGGGGAAGCTGACCCAATTCCCAAAAACCCCTAAATCAGGCAAAAACTCAAATCAAACATGTAGAAAAAGAGCAGAATCCTAGAAAATAACAACAAAATGCTAGGAATCAGTAAGCAAATCAGATCAGATACAGAAACTTCACATTCTACGGGTACCAAACTGTCCGATTCTAGACGACGATGAAAAAAAAATGTATAGAAAGCAATCGACAACTCGTGAAAAAAAATAGATTACAACACAAATCGATAGCTGTCGATGATCAGACGAGTGAGTTTACCTAAGCTACAACGATCCAGCTCGTTATGAACACGATTCATGCACATATACATACGAGTTTATAAATGTAGATTCAGTATACGGAGATAGAGAGAAAATTTGTGGACTCAGTTACGCGCGAAGCAAATGTGAGGTCAAGATACGAACAAATATCGTCTCTCTCCCTCCCAACGAAACCCAGCGCGCGAGTTGTTGAAAGGTGTGTTTGGAAATGGAGTCCACCGCGTCCTTTATACAGAGGTGACCGAGTAGGTAAACAAAACCACTATGTAACCGGATCGAACCGAACCGATAGTAAAATCGCTGAATAGACCGAGTGGGTAAACAAAGCTACTATGTAACCGGATCGAACGAACCGGTTAAAAACCGATAGTTAACTGTTTGAAGTCGTGTTATTTCATCTACGAAATCGGCGATTAACCGAATTGATCGTTATATTGGGTCTTGTTTAGTGTGAAGCCCAAACTAGTTCGTCCATCGTCGAGCATGAACGTTTCTCATTCCAGCTTAGCCTTTCGAGCTCACTCATACTACAACACCGTCGAAAACCAAAATTCATCATCGTCTTAGCTCATCCCTCGACAATGACATTGGGAGGCGGATTTTGACGAGGTGTGTGCCAACCACAGCCTTCGGCAGGGGCGGAGGGGGCCCAGGGGGCACGTGCCCCCCTCAATTTTGTTTTTGGAAAATTATTCCTTGTATTTTGATTTTTTTTTTCAAAAACATCCCTTAATTCCTTCTAAATTCGTAGTTGTGTCCCCCCTCAATTTTTTTATCGTCACGTATTATCATTGAAAAAATTCGATGCCCCCCTCAGTGAAAAAGTTGGCTCCGCCACTGCCCTTCGGCTTTTATCTTATCTGCTCATTTCGGTTTTTTCAGTTAAAAGTTAAAACCAAATTCTTACCGATAATCAAGAAACGATAGATCAGATATCAACCGGTATTCAATAACAGGATTGATCACGATAATCGAATAATCAAGACTCGGTTTAATACCGGAAATTCTCTCTTGGTCTAGTCAATCGGACCGTATCTAACCCAATCTTGGTCAGAAGTGATTTCTCTGATTTCCACCGGCCTACTAGATATCTAGGCCCAATACTAATTGGTTTGGTTGCTGGGCCCAGTAGTGGATTTTGGTTATTTCGGTTATGTTTGTTAGGGAAAAATGGATATAGTTAAACACAGTTTGGTATAATTAAGGAAAGGTATTTACATGAAAACATATTACGAATTAATTAGTTATCTTTTTCTTTTCCGACACGAGCAACAGCTTTCAGACAAAACACCCGTTCCATTTCCTAACACTTTTATTATTATCCTAAGCCGTGATTTTATTTTCGTTTTGTCCGTTTCCTTCCATTAAAATTCGTATTGGTCTGAGGTTTGACTCTTCAATGGCTATTTAGTTTCTCGCTCTATATTTTCCCCATACATTAAACGATTTGGATTTGGCCGCCCTTCATCTTCGTCTTCTCCAAAGTCAAACCAACGTTGGGCAAGTCGACGATAATAACTGTAACAACAAAAATCCTTCCTCTTAACCTCCTCCTTCCTTAAAAAGTCTCGACCTTTTTTCCAATTCTGAATCTAGGATCGTTTTCATCAACTGGGTTTTACTTACCTTTAGATCAACTTGTAAATCTGTGGAGCTCTGATGAGTTCCTATACGGCTCCTTCGAGCTCTGGAGGTGCCGGATCTGCTGATCCTTCAGCCGCCAGAAGAAACTCCAAGCGGCCCAAATGTAATTTCTTATTTCCATTTCTGTATTTTAATTTTAATTATATTTTCAGGAGCATCCATTTGGAGCTTTGTGTATGATCTAGATGGGTTTTATTACAGTTCGTTGGTTTGATTGATTTATGGTTTATGTAGAACTTGATGTGACATGTCTGTTAAATCTCTGACGTTTGATTTTCATGAATGTGCTTATGTTTGACTTAGTATTGTGTCTTGTTTTGGTTTTTGATTGCTTCGAGTCTCTTAGGGTAAAATTCGGGGGTATGAAATCATTCAATTGTGGTTTGGTGTTTTTCAAAAACGATTTCTGAGTACGGAAAAAGATTATTTGTTTGACAACAGCATCGATTTTCAATAATCAAGCTCATAACCAGTAGTTTCTGAAATCTGATGTCCATCTGGTTGGATATCTTGTTCTCGAAGTTTTATAGATCTTTGTAGTGAATGCATATGTTCTATAACATAGCCAGACTTAATGTTTGTCCCAAGTCCCAACTCAATTCCCTTACATAGTAAGGCCAGATTGATCAATCATAGATTTCGAACCATGGTTTCCGAATTAGGAAATAGAGGAATCTATTGGTGTTCATACAAAGTTAGTCTTACAATTTCTTAGTAATTTAACATGACTCAGAGCATCTCCAGTGGGATTCGTTCACCAGAGGCGATTAGCCCTCAATTCACCGGCCGATTCACCAGCCTCCCGCAACGTTGGAGGGGATTAGCCTGGAAAATCCATATGAATAGTCATGTGTCGTGTGGTAAGTGGCCAGAAGGTGGGCGATTTCAGTTCCCGGGCAAAATGAATGGGGCGATGATTCGCCAAAAAATCCTATTTTCGCTGATGGAGTTCGCCCCCGATTGCAGGTGCTCTTATATTACACAAAACTAATTATATATCCATTTTCAATTTTTTTTTCCCTTAGATTCAAAGTTCACTCAGCAGGAACTTCCAGCTTGCAAGCCAATTCTCACACCGCGATGGGTGAGCTTTATGTATTTTTGTGAGCTTATATCGTTCTCAAGGAACATTTGTGCATCTTACATCCATAATCTTTATCCATGTGTAGGTCATTTCAGCATTCATGCTTGTTAGCATTGTCTTCATTCCCATTGGAGTATCTTCCCTGTTTGCTTCTCGGGATGTATGTTCTAAAGTACTTCAAATCTTTTACAGTCTAGATTATTTGTTAATGAAGGGTTCTCTTTATTTTGTTAGGTCGTTGAAATTGTTGATGGATACGAGACCGAGTGCATACCGGAAGAATCTAGAAAAGATAAGGTCCAGTACATACAAAGCTCAGTTGATAAAACCTGCATCAGAAGTATCACAGTATGTCTCCTCCAAAACCTATTCATCGTGTAAAAATTGTTTTAAATTGTTTTGAACTTATCATCTTTGGTTCCTTCTCATTCCCGTGTTTTTTTATCAGGTACCAAAGCTCATGAAGAAGCCCGTGTATGTGTACTATCAACTCGACAACTTTTACCAAAATCACCGGAGGTACATGTACATTATGAAACAGTTCAAGTAAAACCTTAAACTTAATAATTTTATGATCAAATGAATATATTTTATCAAACTATATTCAGGACCCAAAAGTTGACGGAATGAGGGTAAATTGAGACCAATTTTTTTCCCGGGGTAGTTGATTAAGAAAGGTGCATACTTAAGGGTAACTGAGTGAGATATCCCTAATATTTTTTTTTTTCATTAATAGAACATCAAGCTTAATTTGATTTACTGCTTTCTCTTAGTTCATATTCTAAATGTAATGCTTTAACATTTAATTAAAATCATATGGACACCATGGCGTCTATATATGTTTTTTTTTTTGTAAATTAGGTATGTGAAGAGTCGGAGTGATCAACAGCTGAAAAGTACTGACGGTGAGAATGAAACAAGCGACTGTAAGCCTGAAGATACGGTAAATGGGACAACTATTTTACCTTGTGGACTTATCGCTTGGAGTCTGTTCAACGATACCTATAGTTTTTCGGTCAACAACTCCGAGTTGACCGTAAATAAGAAGGGAATCTCTTGGAAGAGCGATAGAGATCACAAATTTGGCAAAAATGTTTTTCCTAAGAACTTCCAGAATGGCTCAATTATAGGTGGTGCACATCTCAATTCGTCCATATCCGTAAGCCTTTTCAGCCCTTCATTATATTCGATCCTTATCATGTTTTTACTTGAATTAATTCCTAAGGGTAGTCTCCAAAAAGTACTATGATTTTGTCACCTCCCTCACTTAATTATACTGACAAAGATTTACTCACTCTACTATACTTTTGCAGTAAATGACAAAAACACCCCTACGTCGATTTAGGAACTTGGGGCGGAATTTTATGTAGTAGTGGCATGTAATTTGAAAATCAATGAAGGGTATTTTTTTTTCATTTAGTGTCAAAGTAGAGTAAAACGAGATCATTTGGAAGTGTAGTGTAGTTGAGTTAGAATATTTAAAAATCAGTACTGTTTGGTGAGAAAAGTGACAAAGTTAGTGTACTTTTATGAGATTGTCCCTAATTCTTATTTTGGTAACACTCCATTACATATAATGATAAGATATTTGTTTCATAAAACATTGTAGGCTACATATATGATAAATATTTACTCTGGATTGAATTGATCATTAGACATTAAGTTAATATTTAGGGATAATCTCATGAGTACACTAAACTTGTCATGTTTCTCATTTTAATACACTGACTTTTAAATTTTCTCATCTAACTACACTCAACTTTCATTATTTTCTCACTTTACTCCATTTTTGAAGCAAATGACAAAAATACCCTTATAACAATTTAGGGAACTTGAACAAGAATATCCGTGTACCTTCAATTTATTTTATGTAATACCGTAAAGAAAGTTATTACACATTAATTTTTCAACGGGAACATCATAATAAAGTGGAAAAATCAAGACAAGATTCATTGTTGCAGGGGTATTTTTGTTATTTATACCCAAATAGAGTGAAGCGGGAAAAATCGAAAGTACAATGTATTTGGATGAGAAAATTTAAATGTCAGTATAGTTAGGTAAACAATGTGACAAGTTTAGTGTATTTTTGTGAGATTAAAACTTCGTAGCAGTGAGGTATGGCAAAAAAGAAAGTTGGGTAGGATCTAATGTTCATCGCATGAGGTTACAAAGCTTGAATGTTTGTTCCCTCGTTTGCTAACGCTGTTGAATATTTTGGTGCCCTAGTTGAGCGAGCAAGAGGACCTAATCGTTTGGATGAGAACCGCGGCTCTCCCAACGTTTAGGAAATTGTACGGAAAGATAGAGAGAGATCTTGAAGCAAATGAAGTCATAAACGTGACGTTGAAAAACAATTACAATACGTACAGTTTTGACGGGAAGAAGAAACTGGTGCTTTCCACCACCAGCTGGCTTGGAGGAAAGAACGACTTCCTTGGCATTGCTTATCTCACCATTGGAGGACTGTGCTTCTTCTTGGCAATGTCCTTCACTCTTGTATATCTCATCAAGCCGAGGTAAACATCGATACCAAATCTACAGTGATTAAATCTGAACTGCTGAATAATAAATAGGGATAATTGAAAAAAGTACCCCTATGTATTCATTTTTTGTATCTTGTAGCCCTCTTCTACGAGAATTGCAAAAAATATATCATGAACTTGTCATTTTGTTGCAACTTGTATAAAAACAACGATTTTACCCTTACAAGTTAGATTTAAAAAACAGTAAGTAAAACAAAAATAAACAAATTTTTATATCACTTAATCTTCTTCCTCTTCGTACCGTACAAAGAGAAAGAAATTTAAGGAATATGAAAATTTGGATTTTCTGTTCTTCAATTATTATTGGGTTAATTGTCCAAAACTACCCTAAAGTTTCGTCCACA
>JAYMTN010001776.1:0-12148 GCA_036897425.1 Erodium trifolium
GTCATACTTTCTTTTTGCGAATCTCCTCATAGTTTCATTTTGCCCGATGTGGTGTATGGCAGGGTTTCAGACTTTAAGTAGGCATAGTCTCTATGGAACATCACATCCTATTGTCCACCTAGCTTGGACAGAATCAGTAATAGTAACTTGAAATCGCACCATATCTTGAATCATAGTCCAAAAT
This sequence comes from Erodium trifolium, assembly GCA_036897425.1. NCBI lineage: Eukaryota > Viridiplantae > Streptophyta > Magnoliopsida > Geraniales > Geraniaceae > Erodium > Erodium trifolium. The sequence goes on from JAYMTN010001776.1 coordinate 185, forward strand.
AGTTTTTTGTGTCTGGTTCAATTTAATATCAAATACCATTATTGCAAAAATTAGGAACGCATAAAGTTATAAATTACTAACACATACTACTAACACAATCTAAAAAAAACAAAGACATTTGGAAATTCAGATTAGATTAGTTCATACCAGATCGGGATATCGATATGGTAACATTTCATACCAGATCGACACACATATTTGGTAACATCTCTTACCAGATCGTGCCGAACTGACAATACTCTCGGTGTGATTCTAAAACCACAGATTCGTAATTTGGAAGTCCGTATATAACAATACTAGTTCGAAATATAATCCATGATCATTCCTAAGGTAATCTTAACTATGTTTATACATATCCATTGCTCAAAATCTTAACAATTTTTGCTCAAACCATATATTAGAGTTTCCATCCACTTACCTCGATATAGAGTTTATCCGTACAGACTTCGATGAGAATCTCTATGTGGACAGTAACTAAGCAGATCAGGCAAACAATGGAAGAAGAAATGGTCACAACAAAAAAAAAAGTACGACTCGAACAACCGAACAAACATGGAGGGAGGAAGAGGAAGAACCCGATGATGACGTGGATATTTTTTCGGGTGAAAGAACATAAAGCTAAATTGGATGATAACATAGATATTTTAATTTTAGATTAAATAAAAATATAAAGATATGGTTGAAAATAGAAAAAATATCATGAAAATTAATGAACAAAACTTTCAAATAAAAAATATTATTCTATATAAACTTGTTGAAAATAAGAATATTATGTACAGAAAAAACATATTGAAAATAAGGTTATCCCTACGCTTACTTCCTTAAAAGGGTCAAAATAGAAGTGGTCTCGACAAATCCGAACGTTGACCTGCGAAGAGGAGAAGACTGGAGGAAGAGAAACCATGGAAAGCAGCGCACAGAGGCGATTAGGAACCATCTATCGGCACCTTCTTCTTCCTCACAACCACGAACCCACTCGTCTTCTTCAACCAGTAAGTCAGATCCTTCCATCTTCATCGTTTCAGCGAGAATCAGTGTTATGGGTCGAATTTTGATTTATGTGTCTGTTTTGGGTGTTCAAGGCATTGTTGAGTAGTGGGCAATCGAGAAATGGGGAAGATGCAGAACCAGTGATCATAGGAGGCATGGTTATGGATCTTCATATCGCCTCTACTATCCCAACAATCCCAGGAAGCACTGTACCTGGGAAGGTGAGCCTTTCTCATTCTTCTTATTTACATTTCTATTGAGCTTAAACTGCAACAAGTGATATCTATTTTCTTTGATGGATTGTATGATTGAGATTGTGAGCATATTAATGGGGTTTTGGCATATAATCTGAAACTAGCATTAACAACCCCTCTCTTTGCTCCATGAATTGTACACCATAGGGTTATTTGTTCCATGAATTGCACACCATAGGGATATTTGTTCTGATAATGAGTAGACATGGTTGCTTACCTTTGTATTGATCATTAACTGCAATAAACTATATACATTTCCATAATGGGTTGATAGATTGTATGATTGAGCTTGTGAACATAGTGGGATTTTGGGGTATAATCTAAAACAAAAACAAAGAAAACCCCTTTCTTTACCCCTGAGTTCCTACCTTTTAGGGTAAATGATGTTGGAACCGCATTGGTTTCATTCTATATCATGTATAATGTGGGTGGAGAGAAATGCATGTTTCATGCCATCATTTGCGACTAGCTAGCGAATAAGCTTTGCATTGTTATGGTTTTCCTAAGGATTTAAGTATTGCCCTTTTGTTTGTTTTTTCTCTCCCTCATTATTATACATTTGCCAATGGGCCAAGGAGTGTAGTTCTTCTAGTTCCGTGCTTTGCATATCTTCGAGTTTTTTTGTTGTGAAAAAGAGGAGATGGGGTTGCCTTTAGTGTAGTATAATGGAGGTGTAAATCACTATTCTCTTATATCTTAACATGCACAGGAAGTTATGAAAGATGCGAAGATGTTTTGTTACACATCCCTTCTGCTTTTGCTTACATTCAGTATACACTGTTCAGGTCTATTATGTACCTGGAGGTGTAGCGAGGAATGTTGCTGAGTGCATGTCAAAGTTTGGAGTAAAGCCTTACATGATTAGTGCTCTGGGACCTGATATTTCGGGTGATTAATTTTAAACCTCTCACTATTTCATCAAAGTTTCTTTTCCCTTTCCTTCTTTGAATATCCCTCTCAACTTGAAGTAGATCCTTCATAATCATATCACCAGTTCAATAGACACTTGGATACCAGGTACAATTACTTTTTAACATGATACATTTGATGAGAAACAATATAGCTAACGATACTTACATCAAGTTATGTACGCGTTTCTAAAACTTCGATACACTTATATCGATATTTCTTAACACTTACACATGTAACATTCCATCGCTTTGGTCATCACTGTTCTTTCTGAAAAGCCAACGTTCTTGATACATGAACTGACAAGATATTTATACTTTTCTTTCCATTGCTAGGAAATAAGCTGTTGGAGTATTGGGAATCTGCCGGGCTACCCACAGGAGGTTATATTTGTCATATTTTGTATATTCTAAGTTCTAATCTATTCTAGTTATGCCCATTTCATTAGATGACTGTTAGAGTAGTAGCTGTTTATCTTTGTAAGCCATTCTTATTTGCGGGAGCACTCAGGTGAAAACCCGAAGTTTGGAAAGTTTAAGTGTAAATTTTTTGAAACCAATCAGTCTCTGGATTGCAATTTTAACTGTTGGGATTAAGTTTGGAACAACTTTCCAATATTGAGTCAAGTTTCCAACATTTGGAAACATCTTAGCCCTTTAAAACTAAAATCCAATGGACAGAAATGGTTTTCAATTTTCGTTCAAACCTTGGTTTTCATCTTATTGTTACTCTACTTATTTATACTTTTATTAACATTAATTTTGGAATAGGCATACGGAAACACCAAGGTATTGAGACGGCTGTTGTGTGCAACATATTTGATGTCACCGGAGAGGTGGCCGTAGGTGTTGCAAGTGTGGAAGCAGTTGTAAGTATATATTTTTGAGGTGGTGTTTTTGCAATATAGGATGAGGTTAAAGTCAATCTTGAAGACCTTACATGCTGACCTTGATACAGGAAAAGTTTCTCACACCCGAGTGGATTCAGCAATTCAAGTCAACCATAAGTATTGCTCCAATAGTGATGGTTGATGCAAATCTAAGTCCTCATGCCCTTGAAGCCTCTTGCCGAAGTACTTTTACGCATTTCTTGGATCTCACGCTCTCTTTCCTTTGCTTGCATCTTTTCGGTTTTTATATTTATTTGTTTTTTTTTTCAGTGGCAGCAGAATCGAATACTCCCATCTGGTTTGAGCCCGTGTCAGTTGCAAAATCCAAAAGAATTGCCTCACTTGTCAAGTATGTGAGTGTTGTACATTCTTCACTTTATTTTACAATCACTCCCTCCCTCCACTAAGTAGCTGTAATTAAAGATAAAGATAATTGCAAAAAAGTACCATGTACTATGAACTTTTTGCAAATCATAGCCTTCTTCTTTGATGATGGCAAATTAATGCGCTGAGTTTGTATTTTGTTTTAAAATGATGATTTTACCCCTGAGATTTTTTTTAAAGAACTAAAAATCCAGAATTTTCACTTCCCTTAACTTTCTTCCTCTTTGTACACATGAGGGTTTGTGTTCGACTTGTTGATTGGCTATTAGTAATTTTAGTAACTTAATCAAACTTATCGATCATCAAATTTGACCAACATAATCACTTTTTTTCATAGATTAATAATTTGATTAAATCGATTATGATGGTAAAGTTTTATAATTGGTAACTAATAGTTGATCAACTAGTTGAACCCACAAAGCGGAAGAAAATTAATACCGAAACATCTTTTCTGGGATAGGGATAATTGCTAAGAAATATCCTTTCTTTGTGTCTTATCTGCTATTTACCCCAATTATTTTTTCCACAGGTGACTTTTGTCTCACCTAATGAAAATGAACTCATCGCCATGGCAAATGCATTGTCTTCTGGAGACGTGTTTCATCCGATAAAGAAAGACAACAACATGATTAAGTCAACAATAGACTCTTTATTCGAAACATTAAAGCCCGCTATATGGGTTCTGCTAGAGAATGGCATTAAAGTAGTCATAGTCACCATCGGCTCAGACGGAGTTTTCTTCTGCTGTAAAGGAGGATTGAGTTCCCTCAAAACAAGCTTGCCAAGAACCAAACCATATGGATCTGGCAAAAAACTACAAACTATTCTAAATTGTCCTCCAAGTCGACTCCATGGCACTGCACTCACAGAGGAACAAGCTCAAGCTCATCTCTTTGTTGTGCATTATCCCGCTCTTCCTGCATCGGTTGTGAGGCTCACAGGAGCTGGTGATTGCTTAGTTGGCGGGACGCTTGCTTCCATCGCTGCTGGGTTAGATGTTATGCAGAGTGTTGCAATTGGCATTGCAGCATCCAAAGCTGCTGTTGAGGCAGAGACTAACGTGCCTTCTGAGTTTTGTTTCTCCAAAATTGCAGGTATGCTTTGAAAACAATGTCCAGGTAACAATGAAAAGGTACTGATTCGTGTTTGTTTTATGCAGATGATGCGGAGGCGGTGTCCTCATCTGCGAGGGTTATATTCAATCAATCCATGACGTGACATCAGAATTACTCGTTGAATCTGTCTAAAAGCTCTGCTATTCATTGAAATTTGCTTAGTTGAGGAGGCATTGGAGCCTGAATGCAGAGTTGCAAATAGTCCAATTGTGTATCTTCTATAGTCTCAATTATGAATTTCATTTTGAGCTGCTGCTGTATAAACTTATTTTGTTATTATAATTGTGCCTATGAATTAAGACCATTTGCATATCTTGAAACCAAACTTGCTACTGTGAATTGTGTATGTATGCTGACTTAGTTATTTATCAGAACTATAAATTTAAGACAAGGTGCAGAATAAAATGTAGTTTTTTGTCTGATATTTTAGGAGTCATTAATGAACAAAACGACGTCGTATGAGCTGGACTAAGAAAAGCCACCGGGTCAGGCTAGTCCAAAAGCATGGTCAAGCCAGTCATTTTCAGACAGAGCAGATATGATTACTGATTAGATCTCTCTTCTAACTTTATTTATACCCATTTAGATTTAATTCAGTTTTTAAATTTAATTTTCAGGTCCTTTTCGATTTATTTTCTCCTTTCTCGGTCCTCTTTCTTGCTTTACTGGGTCCGAACAAGGACAGTAGTTCCTCTGTAACTCTCCACCTTTCTCTTTTGACAGACCCACAATGTGTGTGTTTCAGCTACAGAGCCTCACTCTCAGGTCCTCCTCTCTCTCTGATTAATGGCTTCCTCTTCTCTCTCACATTCTTCCTCTTGACCCAGTTCTCGTGCGCTCCAATGAGCCTCTTCATGATCCAGGTTTGTGGGGTTCATGTATTCTCAGTTTTCTCAGATGGGTTTTGCTAAATTTTGAATTTTATTCACAACCCTTGATTTGTTTTGCCCTTTTTTGCTTGCATTGTTCTTGAAGCTCTGATGAGCCTCCTCTTGATCCAGGGTTATGGGTTTCATGTATTATCTGTTTTCTCATATGGGTTTTGCTAAATTTTGCATCTTTTTCATAACCCTTCATTTGTTTTGCCCCCTTTTGCTTGCATTGCTCATATCTTATTCTATTGGGTGAGGTCAGTGTCTACATTTTGGTTGTCTAGGTTTGGGATTTAGGTTCACTCCCCTTTTGGTGTTTCCTTGTGAATGCATCATTTTCTTATGTGCAAAGATTTGCTTTCTCTTTATGATTTATGTGGTTATGTGTAACATTTCTCTAATCTCTCTTGAATGTGACTGAAATTGAGAGGAGTACAGGATGGTTTTTGAGTTGTTTTGGCCTGACCCAGAACCAAATTATTGGTTTAAACTGTATGTATTTGTCTTGGAAAAGAAACTTCAAGGGGTTAAGGCTTTTATGGTACTAGTTTGTATGAGAGCTTTGGGTGTCAGATTGTTCATGAATTAAGCTTCTGATATAGAGATTTAGGGCTTACCATGATGAAGATTGGATAGGCAGTGATTTGTAGCTACTTAGTGTCACACAATTGTCCGATTTGCCCCTTTGATGTTATGGATGCAATGAGGAACAATGAAATGTTTACTTTATGGTTCTTTCTAAATGTATCTTGCTATAACCTATGAAACCAAACCTCATGCTTTAGTTCTTGAGTTCACACATTTTCATGGTTGTGTTAATGTTTGCAATTTCAAAACTTGCAGGTTGGAACTAGCTATTAACCAATTCCTATTTTCACCCAAAACATGAAACCGGGACCCCAGAAAGGTTGGCATTCCATTGTACCTCTTCACCTTAAAGTGAAGTCCTCAGGCTATGGCTTAGGGAATTCCCCAGTCTATCTGAATGTGTATGACTTGACTCCGATGAACGGATATGTCTATTGGGCTGGCGTTGGTATCTTTCACTCCGGAGTAGAAGGTTAGATCTCTAATAACACAAACCAAAACTATGTTTCGATATTGGAGGAGTCAAAGAAATAAGTTGAGTTCGTATTTTTCTTTGGGATGATTGCAAAAAAGTTTCATGAACTTGCCTTGGTGTTGCACTTTGGTTAAATTTGCTTCAAAATAGATAAATTACAAAAAATCCAGAATTTTCACCTATTTCACTTTTCTTCTTCTTTGGACGTGCAAAGAGGAAGAACATTAGTTTATGGTTATTTTCTAAAGGGTAAAATCGTCATTTTGAACCAAAATTACACAAAGTGCAACAAAAAGGCAAGTTCAGGTTTGTAATTTGAAAAGAAGAGGGCTGCAACTTGCAAAAAATGAATACTTCGGGGTATTTTTTTTACAATTATCTCTTTTTCTTATGAAGTTGCAATCATTTGTTCTTCAGTTCATGGTGTTGAATATGCCTTTGGAGCTCATGACTTCCCAACAAGTGGTGTCTTTGAAGTTGAGCCACGACAGTGTCCTGGCTTCAAGTTTAGGAAGTCGATACTCATGGGAACAACATGCTTGGATCCGTTTCAGGTCAGAGAGTTCATGGAACGTGTATCTGCAAGCTATACTGGCGATGCATATCACTTAATTGCCAAGAACTGTAACCATTTCTGCGAAGATATCTGCTACAAGCTTACAGGGAACAAGATACCAAATTGGGTCAATCGACTTGCAAGATTAGGTACTTCAATTGTCTTCTTTGGTTACTGCAGATAGCTATTCGTATTATACATATTCTCCACGTAACTGTTGCCAATTCTAAACTTTTACAACCGGGTATCTGAATTTTCAAAAAATTGCATATAGCTCCTTTTCGCCAGAAAATGACGAAAATGCCCTAATATAAAAAAAGACTTCATCACTAACAAAAACATATTAGACATAGGAAACAGTTTGAGTAGATGTAAATAGACTCCTTAAAGGATAAAACTATAGGAAGTCAAAAAGTGTATTTTTTGAGATCAATGTCAAGGGAATTATTGTCATTTTTGGAGAAAAAGAGCCGGTACGCTATATGATAAAAATGCCCTTCACCCTAATATAAGAAAAAAACCCTACATAACTAACAAAAACATTTTGGTTGTTAGATGTAGAAAATGGTTTGAGTAGATGTAGAAAGACTCCTTAAAAGACAACAATCGAAACGACAAAAAATGGCATTTTTCGAGATCATGGTCAAGGGCATTTTGGTCATTTTTTGTAAGAAAAAGAGTTAGTACACAATAGCTGTATGCATTAGTCTACTTTGACTCATAAGCACAAACTGTTTCCATGTCTCGTAGGTTCAGTATGCAATTGTATACTACCTCAAGCCCTTAAAGCCACTTCAGTACCAAACCATCATGATTCTAGAGAATGTGAAAGCGAAAAGAAAAGACTGAGGAATGCTTTCAGCTGCTTGTCCTCGTTCTCGATGCAGCAGAGGGAGGTTTCTATGTCTTCATTGTTTCTGCATTCTCACTACAAAGGTTGTCTTCCTCCATGGGAGATGAAGAAATCGAGAAATGCGGCACTGAAGCGAAGGTGAGGCTTTCACTTCCCTAAAGCTCTCCGGGAGTATGATCTTTGAGTTCGTGAAACATCTCTTGTCTGTGTAGTTTGTATGATTTTGATTCTGGTGTTTTGATCTCTATTGTCTCTGTAACAATGCTTCCTGGTTTTGATTTTTTTGTTGAAGTGAGTTTTGATCTTATAATGTAAATACATCTTGTTTTGTTCTGATTCGTATTAAAGAGATGACAAAAATGACTTGTCTTTGTGGAGTTTTGTAGCATATCAGAACCAGCACAATTGACTAATATAACACAGAAAGTGGGCTGTGACTTGTAAATGTGCTACTAGATAGACTTGATATTTAATAAAAAAATTATTAAATATTAATAAGGAATAATTAAAAAAATATCAGGACATGTTAAATTTTTGTAACTTATAGCTCTTTTCTTTGCAAGAAAATTTTCAGAATTTGTATGTGATTTAAAGTGATGATTTTACCCTTGGAAAATAACTTTTAAACATAATAATTAAGAACAAAAAAATATAAATTTTCACATCTAACTTTTTCTACAGTGTAAGAAGGAAGAAAATCAAGAAATATTGGATTTTTTTGTTCTTTGATTATTGCTTTTAAAAATTTATTTTCAATGGTAAAATCGTTATTTTGAACTAATTTATACAAAGTATAACAAAGAAAACAAGTTTAAGACAATTTTTACAATTATAAATATTTATGTTCGAATCGATTCGAACCTAAATATTTATTTTCGAGTGAAATTTGAGATTTGAATCGAATCTGAATCCACTAATGTTAATCTTTACAAATTAAATTCCAATCATATACACAAAAACATAAAAGGATTGAGAATAATGACAGGAAAGCTTTTAATATGTTCTAAATCAGACCTTGACAGCTCACAGATGAAGTCAACATCTCCAAGCTTTCAATTTTCACAACTCAGCTTTCCATTTCCCCTGATCTCTCTTTGCATTTGAAATCCCAAATCTGAATAAAACTTTTGATTTTCTTCATCACTTCAATTTTCAGTACAATTCCCAATTGATCTTCAATGGGTAAAGGTGGAGGATGCGTGCCAAGCAAGAAGAAGCCACCGGCTGAGGTTTCCGATGAAGATCCTCCAAACCCAGAAAGCAATGGAGCTCTAGCTGATCGGAGAAGAAACCCATCTGAAATTACCGATTTTGCCGCCGGCAAGCTGAAGATTTTCCTGGTTTTTTACTCAATGTACGGCCATGTGGAGATTCTGGCGAGGAGGATGAAGAAAGGGGTCGATTCCGTTGATGGGGTTGAAGGGTTTTTGTTCCGGGTGCCGGAGACTCTGTCTCCGGCGGCTTTGGAGCAGATGAGAGTCCCCCGGAAAAACGATGACTTGCCGGTGATTTCGCCGGAGGAGCTGATCGGTGCCGATGGGTTGTTGTTTGGGTTCCCGACGAGGTTCGGCGGCATGGCGGCGCAGATGAAGTCGTTCTTCGACTCCACGGGGGAGCTGTGGAAGGGGCAGAGGCTCGCCGGAGTTCCGGCCGGGTTCTTCGTCGGCACCGGGACTCAGGGTGGCGGTCAGGAAACCACCGCGTAAGTGTGTGCAGTTCTGATTGACTTCCCGTTGACTTTTTGTTGACTTTTTTTAATGAGCGTTTTTGTGTGTTTATGTGTAGTTGGACGGCGATCACTCAGTTGGTTCACCATGGGATGGTTTATGTTCCGATCGGGTACACGTTCGGCGCCGGGATGTTTGGGGTGGATTCGCTTCGAGGCGGGTCTCCTTATGGTGCCGGAGTTTTCTCCGGCGACGGGACTAGGGAGCCTAGTGAGACTGAGCTTGCTCTTGCGGAACATCAAGGGAAGTACATGGCTTCTGTTGTCAAGAGGTTTGGGCCCCATTTTGATTAGCTTCATAGTTGATACATGTGTATGTGTCATGTGAGGTGTAAACATGTGAGTCTGGAGTCCATATAAAAGATTATGAAAAGTCCATATATTTTGAAAACTCGATTAGATTGTTCTCTTTGTTTTTTTTTTTGAATTGTAATAGTAAGCAATATATTAATCAAAAATGAAATCTCAATCCAAAAACGATTGGAACGCTCAAATGTCATGGGACGACAAGAAAAAAAATGCTAATATGCGGACGCAACTACAACCAAAACGATGGTTCGGAAAATGCTCATATAAAGGATGGAGAAGAATCCGTACCTCGAATTCTGAAAGTCGGAACCACAGATGAATCTAAAGAGGAAGCTGCACGTCCTGCTGAACCCGAATCCCCATAATTCCCCCAACTTTTCTCATCCGCATTGTCGTACACCATGAGGTAAGTGCCCAATGCTGCGTCTAGCCAAAAGTTGACACCATTATTCTAGTACCTCATCGGGAGGTTGGTGACTCTGACCGAGACGGAGAAGTGCGTGAACTGAGTGTCACATGGTCTTATGTGCAGACGCAGGTTCGCATACAGGGAAAGTGAGCGTCGGAAAGTCCTCAGTTTCCCAACTAGGACACGAGCCATTTCTCTCGTCGTCTCAAAGAAGAACCCACCACGACTTCCTCAAACAATTTAGCCACCACCTCCAACATGTGCTAGAGTTTTTCCATTCATTCCACCAAGGACTGTTAATAGCACGTCTTGGTGGTCAGCAGTCATGCCGCCACAACGTAGACGAAGTTAGGACTCCGACCACATAGTTCTATGGCGGGACAACCACCTCCCGTATCGCCAGGTCCCCTAAACGAGAGCCCAGCGTATCCTCACCCGACGGTTGGCCATCGTGCGGACCCATACACTCATCCACGCATCTTGTCCGATCTCCCAGAGGTCCCCCGCCTTGCACTCGGTCCTGGTCCGCCCGAGCCCCTTCGACTATACTAACCCCGTGCATGGTCGGGCCCTGACGCCGCCGCCATAAACCACCCAGACCAGAAGTCGTTATCACCAGCCTCTCGCCCATTGGGACACCTCTAGTGCACAGACCCAAGGACACTTCAACTGGAACCGTCTCCCTTCCGGCTTCTGATTCTTGCTCTGCACCGCTCTCCACTGCACCCATTCCCGATAGCCATCTGCGCCCTACATCACTGCCATGCACCGTCATCAGTGACCTTGGGTTTCTAGGTTGGGCCATCCAGTCCCCTGCTCGAGGCAAATAATCAAGCTCTCGTTCCCTTCATTGGGGTATGCCTCAACATGCCTCAACCTGCTGTTAGGAGAGAGGCATGCCGAGAAGCTCGGCCACCACCTGTAAAGACCCCGCAAATAATTAACTCCTACTACCGTCCGACTAACCCCTATCGCTTTTTACAACCTTAATATTAAGTCTTACTTCTGCTAAAGAAAAAAAAAGTTGGAAGTTTGATTTGTTCGTTACATGAAAGGCTAATATGAGACAGCCACCTCAGCGGGCCAGCGTAGTTTCATATGACTAGACACGTGGTCGAATAAGGAGAGATGAATTGATGGGTAGGGACATGATGGAAAGAAATGATTCAACACAGTGCCATAACTCAATAACTTAAAAAGTCAGGGTTGTAACATAAATTACACACTCTATAGGTACCCAATCGCAAATAGAGAAGACTTTTCTAGGCTTTGAGAGCAGCTCTACACTCTCTTTCTCCAGCTGAGGTTCACTGAAACCATCTCCTCCGTGGACTTCACCAATTCGTCGTCTCTCTCCCATTGCTTCGAAACCCTAACCCCCAAATCCGAATCAGCCATGGCGCGTCGTCTCTTGATCCTCCTCTCCGTAATCCAAATCCTGCCATTGCTCTGCCACTCCTTCTCTCCCGACAACCCCACCGATCGACGCATCCTGGTCCTGCTCGACGACTTTGCCCTCAAGTCGTCGCATTCCATTTACTTCGCTACCCTCCAGTCTCGCGGGTTTGAGCTCGATTTCAAGCTCGCCGATGATCCCAAGATCGGGCTTCAGAGATATGGCCGGTACTTGTATGA
>JAYMTN010001777.1:0-12145 GCA_036897425.1 Erodium trifolium
AGCCCATACACCCCAACCCCTCAGGTGTACTGTCCACAAACAAATACCAACGTAGGTTGTTGATGAGACTCGAACCTGAGACCTCCACCCTTTAATAATAAAGCCTTAGCAATGTTATCACCAATTGAGCTACTAACATCGTCGTGCGTCGCAGCTGTGGGCTGGTAGGCGGGATGTTACAAAGGACACGGAATCAGTTAAGATTTTGTCCGACTCTGGGGCAAAGCCTATAGGGGAGGCGATGGTTAGTTTCAATAATCGTCGCCGGTATGGTAAGCCGATGCGTTTTGTTGATATTTCTACTGAAATTATCGTCCGTAACTTACCTTTTGAATCTTATGTGGAGTGGGTAAGGGGTGTTTTCGATCCTTTTGGCGAAATTGAGTCGCTTTCAATTTTGCGCCGGCCAAATCGAAAAGGCCAATATTTCGGGTTCATTCGATTTTCGTCGGAAGGGACAACATCTCAGGCTATTGAGAGTTTTCATGTTTATAAGATGAATGATTATATCTTATTCGTTGCTCGTTCTTGACGTATAGCCGGAAGTTATGACGTTCCAGTGTCTTGTGCGTATGCTTCTTTAAAACAGAGCATATGCTCTATTCCTCGTTTGCTTACAAACGACTCAGGTTTTGTCGATTCTTCGGACGTGCGTTCTAGGGAAGGTCAGGTTCACAAGGTGGTTGAGTCTAATGGTTTGAAGCTCGACGTAGCAGCGTTGCTGGAGTCCAATGGTTTGACGCTCGACGTAGCAGTGTCGCCGGAGTCCGATGGCGAGAATCGACGATCTGTTTCGATTTCGTCCGATTCAGGTGGGATTCGTAGGAATCAAGGGGATCCCGTGAATCCCCCGAATCAAGGAGATCAACCCGCAATTTCAAACTCTGAAATTCCCTTGATTATCAGGGAAGACGATGAACAATCCCCTATTATTGGTTTGGTACAAGGCACCGAGCGGGTTGGGTCCACCGTGGAGGCCCAAGCTGTATTTGGATCTAGCTCAACCGATGATGATTTCATGGAGAAGTGTAGTTCGTTTGCACATCAGGCCCAGATGACCCAGTCGGAGCAGGTTCAGGCCCAAGTCTTGCAGAATCAAATTAACCTGGGATTTGCGTCGAGTGTTTTAGGTCAGAGCAATGGTGGATCGGGTGTGAAGTAGAAAGTTTCATCCGGGAATCAGATCGGTGCATGGAAAGATGCCCTCCTCAAACTTCCGGAACGTGTGAGCCGGGTGCCTAAGCATCTTACGGATTTTGTTACTGATAAGGTTCTTGGTAAGCTCCCTCCCATTTAGAACATGTCCCAGGAGTGTTAGATCAGTTGCCGTTTCTCGACGGGTGGTTGGAGGAGACCATCAAGACTAAGGCTCGTAAGGGACGGTCAACAGTGTCAGTTCATCCTCCGGATGGTCCTCAGACTTACAATATCAGGTCCAGGACCCATAACCTATATCTTAAGGCCCCTAGCGATCCAATATCGTCAGATAGTGAGTGGTATGAGGAAGAGTAGGCTTGTCGTCCCCGTTTGTTAGGGTTGTGGGCTCTAGTTCCTCTTTGTTAGGGGTTTTCCCCCTCTTACTCCTTATTGGAGTTTTTTGTAATTGTTTTTCGGCTTAGCTTTTTCCTCCTTGAAAATTGCCTATCATTAAAATTTCTAGCGCATATAAAAAAAAGTTAGACACGATAATAAAAGAAAGTAAAATATAATGTTGTAGTCTGTTTTGCAATATATATCTGATTTATTTGGGTTGGCGTAGAGACTCACAATTGCAATAAACCCCATTTGCTACGAGAAGAAGCAAAATACGTCGTTGTGGGAATTAAACAATACATAATGCATAGCTACGGTTGAAATTGAGAGATTGGAGGGGAAGAAAGTCTCGAGCCGGCTATATCGATAAATATCCGCCTCATATGCCGACTACCGATCGAAAGACGTCCGGTTAAGCAATTCTACATCAATGTCGTAGTCTTTGCCTCCTCTTCGGTACAGACATTGTCGATCGGTCGAATCCAATCGGTACTTCGGTATCCGTCAATTATCGATCACCTTAATACTACCGAGTGTAATTGTGGGATCAATTAAAAAAATATTGACTTGCTTTCTGCTCGGATTTTGAATACATTGTGGGATCAATCAAAAAAATATTACAAATCCAATAGCATATGTGGTACGGCAGATACAAGTTCTAACATGGGCCTACATCATGAGCCGAAACCAGCCCATCACGGCCCACGGCCCAAAACTGTGCCGGTTACAATTTCGAAGATGTCCTCTTCTCGCCTTCCTCGATAGTCTCGTCGGAACGAAGACAATCGAGGACATCGCCGAGCATCTTCGCGCGCGTACGGCCGTAGATCTGTCCGTTCCACTTCCTCCGCACCAGATCCTCCCCCAACTTCACCGCCGCCGCAACCGTCGCCTCCGCGCTATCGTGCGCCGAATCAACCACTCCCATCCCCACCGCCTCCTCCGCCGTCATCTTCGCGGCCCGCAGCACCACGTGTCGCCGGGCCATAGGCCCGCCGACCTTGCTCCTCAACAGAGCCAAGAAATAGTCCGGGATTATGAGCTCGATGTCGAGCTCGCTCATGTACAAGAACCCCCTGTCCTTGCGCATGAGGACGTAGTCGTGGCAGAGGGCCAGGACGAATCCGCCGGCGGCCGCGTGGCCGGTGACGGCGGAGATGGTCGGAAGAGGGAGGTTGATGAGATCGGAGACCACCGATCTGAGCTTTGACGACATCAGCCGGAGTCGAGGTAGATCGCCTTGGGCCCAGCCGAGATCGAAGCCGTTGGAGAAGAACTTGCCTTGCGCGGTGGTGACGAGCGCCGAGCACTTGGATCCGGCGATGACCTCCGAACGGATTTGATGCAGAGCCGCCAGAATCGCGTCGAGGAGCGTCGGGATGAGCCTGTGCTCCCCGTCGCCGGTGATCGTCAAGACGTAGACGTCGCCTCTATTCTCCAGAGAGCACATCTCCGCCTGGTCAATTTTGAGCACAACACTGAGATGGATGGATAAGACAGCGAAACCCTTCCGGGACAGCTTAAATAGCTTTTCTTCAACCTCAGTTCTCAGGTCAAAGGAACAGATTAAATCGAACACTCCAAAATTAATTACTCGGTTACAAATATTTAATTAATCATTGTGGATTCAAAATTGGTTGGCACGGTTATCAGTACAAAAATAATTACAAATAATAAATTACACACTTGATATTTGAATACATGACAAATCCATAGGACAAAATGGGGGAGAATTCAACAACCCAATCGGCTAAAAAGGTAGTTTTTTGACAAATCGTCTACTTTTTGGACAAATGATTCATCGTCTTGCTCAATTCAACAACCAAATCAGCGAAATAATAGTTTTTGACAAATCATCCAATTATGAGACGAATAATTCATCGTCATGTTCAATTCGTGCATGTGTACCTTCTAATCACTAGTCAAGTGATCATGACTATTCATCCTACCTTCTGGGACGACAAATGCTCTTAATACATGACAGGGTAATTTGAACTTAGACTATTTCATTAGTGATATAAATGCTAATTTTGTTTTGGGATTGAATTCAAACCATTGGACCATAATTATAAATGCTTAATTGTTTGACTGGTGCCTTGAACTTGGACTATTTGATCAATGGTACAAACACTATCCAGATTTTAATCTCTAGACATCAATTTAGGAGGATTTTTCTAAATCCACATTATATCTTGGTAATGCACATATTTGTACTCCAAGCTGGTATAAAATGAACAAAAAATGCACACTAAATTAGTGGACTTAAATGTATTTCTTTACTAGTTAGAGACACAAACATTTCTACTTCCTCTTTTGCACATCAAAAATCAATCACCAGGTGAATTTTGCATCCAAGAGCCTCACAACAGCAACACAATGGCAGATCTCTGTGTACATAAGAAATAGAGAGCTCACCATGTCAAAACCAGAACCATGGCTTCCCATCACTTTCACCAGCCCATCAATGTTCTTGTAACTGTGTTCACAATCTGATTCCTAGCCTTACTGCTTCCCAGGGGAAATTCATGACTCTCGTCCAAAAGAAACCTATAAACCTCCCACTGGCGATCTGATGTCGCGTGTCTTCCAATTTCAGCCTGCAGACCCATTTCACAGAAGAAACTGTTTAGGAAAAAACTCACGGTTACATCGGTAAAAGGCTGAACTCGTGAATTCGATGCTTACCAAGAAAATGCGTATGCCTAATATTTTAAGAGCCAAAGTAACGTCATGGAAAACTCGGGGCCTTCCCGTCCCGGACAGCTCAACTGGGTTTGCAACGAGGAGTTCGGTATCTGGGCCACGGTTGGCGATTATTAGTCTTAGGGGGTGAAGTATCTCCTCCTTCAACCGAGAAACCAAAGTAGCGTGATGTTCGGGATCCACGATCTTTTTCCCATCGGTTTTTTGAACGAACAAGTCTATGTTCCGGTACCCTTTCACACTTGGAGAGAATCTACCATATGCGATCTAAAAGAAGAAAACATGTTGGTAAACTATTGGCTTAGTAGAATCAAACACATTGAAACCACAAATCAAGGGATAATTACAACACTACCTTGTATTTTAAATCGTATCAATTCATCCTCATGGACTTTGTTTTTATTCAATTTACCCTAATTTGAGGTTTAATGACGAAAATACCCTCATATATAAAAAAAAACAAATATGATTAAAAAGAGGAAAGGTTTTCTTACTATCAAATTTGCATTTTTATATTTCATTCTTTCAAGTTAAATCTCAAATTAGGGTAAATTTAAAGAATAACAAAGTTCATCAGGAAAACTGATAAGATTGGAAGTACATCTCAAGGGGTAATTACAGTTCAGTACCCAGTATACGATTTTCAATTCAATACCTTGTACTTTAAATCGTATCAATTCACCCAGGTAAACTTTGATTTTGTTCAATTTACCCTAAATTAAGGTTCAATGATGAAATGTCCCTCCTGTATAAACAAACAAAAATGCCCTCACATACAAACGAACAAAAATGATTGAAAAAAATAGAAAGGATGAACACCATAGTCTTATTAATATCAAATTTGTATTCCTATATAAACTTAATTTTTCATGTTTTTTTAAATAAGGGCCATTTTCTTGATTCGTCGCAAAATAGTGTAAATTTAAACAAAAACAAAGTTTGTCGGGGTAAACAGATACGACTTAAAGTTCATGGTAGTGAATTAAAAATCACTTAAAATATTGGGTAGTGAATTGTAACTACCCCACAAATCAATAAGGAGTAATTTGCCACAAGTTTGTTAAGTACCTGAACATTGCAGTCCTTTGAAGTCCTCATGATATCATAAAACAGGCCCTTCTGGTCAGCACAGTGTATTTGAAGCAAGGTGTGAGCTTGGCTTAAAGAATTATCAACCGTCACTGAGGCTTTCTTCTGTAACGAGCTAGTTGCGTCTGCTCTTGAAGGTTGTATGCCTTCTCCTTTTTCTGATATCTCAGAACCAAACAATTCTTCGGCAATAGTGACTGGAAGTGAAGAGAATGCTTGCAGACTTTCATATTCAGGCCCTGGCAACTGAAGCTCACAGTTTATACAATAATCTCCCAATGAAGCCATCAAGTGTTCACAAGTTTCATCTCGCCTCTTTTTCGTGTGTAGCAACTCCCTAAAATGATGCAGTACTAAAGGTCAGAAATTGATACTTGGACCCCTCAAAATCCAAGAAAGATTTATGGCAAATAATTCTCTAACGGCTTGGTAAAATAAAAGCATATCGGATGAAATAAACTACTATTCCACGGCAGGACTAAGAATGGTCATCAATGACTGAAACTAACAAGCCTAAACAATCTTGAATGGCATTTGCGGTCCAGTCAATAACAATTAATAGAGCAGGAAACAAAGAACTGGAAGATGAATTTAGTCAATGATCAGTACATAAATATACATTATTAATTAACCGGGGGGAGATAGTGAGACACATTTTAACACAGACAAAGAACCAAGAAGCCAAGGGACTTGGGAATAAAAAATTTGCTTCTAATAATTGTTGCAAAGGCTCCAAAACGAATAGGAGAAAGAAACCAGCATGCTACATGACCATTAGACACGATCAAAAGAGTTTGCTGCGTATGTAAGCAATGAAAAAAGAGGTTCTAGGTGGATAGTCCTGAGACTTGTCATTAACCTAGGCAAGCAATTGCTTCATTTAAAACAGAAGATAAAATTAGAAGCTCGAAGAAAAAAGAAAAGACCAAAGTAGGTACATTAGCCTCATAAGCAGGGACGGAGATATTAGGTAGCTTGTGGGGGCTATTGACCCCACTTAACTTTTTTTCTTCAAAATGTAGCTTTTACTTTTTAAAAAATCATAATTTTCCAACTCATTTCTAAAGCTTGTCCCCACACATTTCTCAACTATGTTATTTGCAATTTTTTTATCAGCAATTTAAATAATTGCTGATAAAAAATAATATCAATTAGATAGCATCTGGAGAGAAATTCAGAATTCTTCAACTGTGACAAAACTGGAGGACCCTATTGTGGATCCTGACTATATCACATATAATGGTTATACCAGCCAAATATATACTTTCACACAAATCTGACAGAACCTTTATAGAAAGCCTTACATGCCATCTGTGATGAAGAATAAGTCCAAGACTCTTCCATCTGGGGTTGTCATTACTTTTACTTTTTGAATTGAGTATTCAAGCTCGCAGAGATTTTTAGTAACATCTACATAATAAGCATAACCATTTCAGGCCAATTCACCACAAATGATAGATCAGAGAAGAGAACAAAGACAACTGTACTTACCATGCAACAATTCTTTGCGGTCAACACAACAAAGCTTTAACAGGTACACAGAAGAAGATGAGGAACCATTGGATTGCTGATTGTAGTAAAATGAGAACAAATGCGAAGGGCATGCTGATAGAAGACGGTTTTTGAAGCTTTCCCAATCAAGCCTTACAGTGCTAGGATGTGGAGTGACCCAATAGACAACGTAACACCATCTTCCATCGGTAGAAAAATCTACATGTAAAAGTGACATAAGTTACTAATGATCCTTATTAAATACCCATCAAGAAACATACAAAGAGACCTGATAAATCAAAATGCCTAGAAAATCAAGAAGGCAAAAAGATATAGAATTGCTCAACGAAAAGCAAGTGATCTAAGGGACCACTTAGTAGTGGGTTTGAAAAGTATTCGTATTAATCAGAAGAGAGCAACTCATTGCATTTTTGCTGTTTGTTTTTTGTGGGGAGAGACAACTTGTTCTTTGGACAGAGTGGTCGAAGACAATAATTAGAAAAGAATGAGGACAACTACTAGCAGCAGTATAGTATGAGAAGGTTAAGATAATGGTTTCATGGAGGGTAGATGATGGCGAAGTTTGTGGCAGCTGCATCTGTACCTGCAGTTATTATGATAGCGGGAAGAAGAAAGACCAATGAAATTTTGCAGGGTCATCCAAAACAGAAGAAACCAAAGAACATAGTTTTTGGAGGCATGCCCACAAAATGTAACATTAGCATAGCATTCATAATGTTAAAACAAAATGCTCTCCCAAGTCACTTTTCTTGATGTCACAACACTTCATGTGTTGATTATACAAATCATAGCTCAATCAACAGCTTTAAAAAACTAGTTTCCAGATTCCAGGCATAAAAAGGTTAATCAATGAATCAGTAAAAAACAAAAGTTTTTTAAAAAAAAAATCCAAATATTTTATTACTTGGAAAAAGTATAATCCAACATCATACAATTTTCATATCTAAAAAAGAACTAGAAACCTACTAAACCATTTCCAGATTCAACCCAAATATAAGTAGTTGATGACAAAGATGTCCTAACAAATATATTAAAAAAACTGAATTACATAATTTTCAATAAGAATAACAAAGCCTAGAATTATATATATGCAGAAGAACTTCACATCAAATCTTTGCCAGATTAGCAAAGCTGGCTCCAAATCAAGTGGCCAAACCTTCCATCCACAACAGTTTCAGATTTGTGTTGGTTCAAATTAGGTTTAGGTATTGAAATGTCTGGGGGGAAATTAAACCAAATTAACAAAAATTCAACAACAAATCACACAGATACACGATCATGTATGCATATATAGAGAGATAGCGGGAGAGAGAGGAGAGAGCGAACCGGCTCTGGTAATGCAGAGGCCGAACTCGAGAACTATTCGACACAGGTCGGAGCCAAGCCCAGCCTTGTCGGGACAATTCACGGTGACGACGGTTGGCTCGTCGGGACTCTTGCCGTGTTGAATCAGAACGGCGTCGTCGCTAGGAATGCCCATCCCTCAGAGATCGTCGAATTCACCACAATATCGTCCCGGCGAAAAAAAACACCACCAGGTTCCGGCGGCCGGAACAAGATTCTCCGGCGAGTGCGGCTCAGGCCCGATACAGAGAGAGAAATTGGCGGAATCTGAAATTGGGCGTCGATGCGGCTGAGGGATTTAAATAGGAGGATTTAATGATTTATTGATGTGTTTTAATTTATCTGATTTAATTAATGATATATTTTTTATTTGTTAGAGAGAGCGGTGTGTGCGGGTGGCTGTCAAGGTGGGCCCACATCCTTGTCGCGTCCACGTCAGCGCCACTGAGTGAGGACAGGTACAGAGAAAAAGACACGAAGGTCATGGTGAGTGGCTATGCTACGCCGATCTCAAGAGAGCGTGGACTTCACGCGCCAACCCGAGCAACGGTTAGTTGGTTTTGACGCCATACCTGTAAGATTCTGTCTGGAGTTTGTATTAATTATCATTTATTACCTCGAATTTTTTTCCCTCTTATCAGGGAAATTAATTAAAAAGTATTTTGTGTTTCAAAAAAAAAAAAAAGTATTTTTTTTAAATTGTTTGTTAGTAAGAGAGCCTATATTGGTGTCTCTCTCATGGGAGGGTTAACCCGTGCTTGAATTTTGAGGACGTTTCGTGTGCGACGTAAGTTGCTTATTTCGATAATTTCGTTTCACGACATTAATTTTTCGTTGTCTAGGCTAGGTTTTGTTTCAGAGGCTTATACGGACGTCAATGATTAGTCTCGTCTTTCCCCGGTCAAAAGTAGGCATGTGACAACTCGTCGGAAAAAAAATATGATGGTTATTTGTTAACAAAACAGCATGTCGGATTTTAGTTCATTAGTCTAAAACAACCTCCCTCCAACAGCTATACCGGTGGTGCATTCCGCTATCCTAGTATACTCTTAACGTCTACCCTTAAATTTTATAGCCTCCACACTCCATCAGCTCTGGATGAGTCTACATTTTATATATGTTAGTTCTTTTCATGTTGGATCTAGTGTCTATCATACTTGTCAATCGTCCCTCGATTTGATCTTATTATATTGGAGGACTCTTTGGGGTCCACATCCTATTTGACCTACCATTAATATATTATGGTTTTCGTTTAAAAAAACGCACTTTCATCTTTTCAAAATAAAACAATACGCGATTGTGTTACTCATATTTTGATCAATATCAAAGATTCTAAATCTCTGGTCAAATTTGTCCTTGAATTAGTCTTTTAGTAGTATTGAGGAAATAATATAAAGATAGAGACTTGACATAAAATTTGATCCAATAATATCTAAAATAACAAAAAAAAATAAAACCAACAATTATCATGCATGATTTTATTTTAGATCCAATTATTTTGTATGAGTTAAGTGATGGTATATTATATATATATACATATATTTATTTATTTTAACACTCAGATCGATTTAAAAAAAAAAAACTCGATCGACCATGAAAAGACTCGTTTGCTATTTTCCCGATACTAGTACAAGACTAATGATCCTCATGTAATTATTAAATATATTAGGTTTATTAGCACACTTGGATTTGTTTAATAAAATGCCAATAACTCAATTTCATGCTTTCATCAGTAGACACAAGCAGCCACCAATCATTAACCTCAGTACACAACTCCAAACAGAGAAAACAAAATCGTAATCATCAACCATAAAATTTATATATTGCAACAAAGACATCACAACCAACTAATTTTTAATCCCATTCACACACATGGGACTTTAGTTTTTCAACTGAATCACAATGGGTAATTACGTGTTTATTAAATGGATTAAATGGATCATCTTTGCACCCGAAGGCCAAATCAAACAATCTTTCAAAACCGTTCCTCTCGGTCCTGTTTCGATCGCTCTTTTCCTTCTCATTAACGTCGGTCTCACCTAGCTCCGCCCCTGACATCAATCCTTCTCCTACTGGTTGCCTCCCCTGCACCGTCTTTGCATCACACCTCGTCGCTGTCCAATAACTCATCGCCGCCACTGTCCCGCTCCTCCCCATCGTTGAACCCGCAACCGTTCCCCATCTCCGAGCAGCCCCCACTATCTCTGCAGCCGCCATTGAAATAGTCATCAATGTCCCTACCTCCTTGGCCTCCACCGATGCATGCGGAAAGCGTACAAATTCGATGTACCCCCGCTTTCTGTACCTACTGCAAATTGAGCTTGCATTAGATCAAACTGTATCGGATCATCTCTCCTGAGCAACTTTTGCCATCTTTGAAGCCGCCACCGGCGCGTCCATGTCTCTGGCCTCCATTGATGCACCCTCCTCGACCCCTCTCTCGATTCTGGATCAAGCTAATAGAGTGTGTCTTTTTTCTTTTATCTAACTTCGTTTTTGCAGGGTTAAAAAAATTGGCGAGCAGAGATTCAGGGACTTCTCTTGGGAAGGAAACCTGGTTCACATATCTTCTCCCAACACAACTGATGCACAGTTCAAGTTCGGTCGCTTTGCTCCCCATATGCAGCTTTTAGGCACCACCTTACGCAGGACTTCTAGTTTCGTTTTTCGACACCTACCTTTCTTCCTGCCTATGTGGCGTCTCAATACCGTCTATAACGGTTATATTGTTAAAAGAATTGCGAACAATTATGGTCTATATCTATTATTCTTTAGTGGTCAGGAGTGTTATCCCTAGCGCACTCTTTTGTAGTTGAGTTAGAAGCTTAACAAAATTTCACCTTTTTGTAAAAAAAAAACAATCCTTTTAAACTTTTCTTCTTCCGTATAATTCTATCCTTCGCCACCCACCTTTAACCATGTCGGTGAAGGCTTTGGCTCCGACCTTGATAGTTATTAGAAAAGGTCATCCCTTCCGCCCCTCCCTTATTCTACTTCTCTTCCCACCTTCTCCTCCCTTCCGTCGACTTTTTCTTTGTTCCATATCTGTTTTCCTCTTCGAACTCTGATCGACGACGTTCCTAGGTCGATCTCCTCTCTTTGTCCAGTCATACACAACTGTGTCTCCGATGTACCTGGTCTGGATCTACAATGGGACTTGCTTCTCGACCTTTAAGGTCGTAGATCGAGGTGGAACTAGATGCGCTGCACTTGTCTTTGGGTGTTTGTGACCTTGCTGGTCGCGTCCTCCGGATCTCGTTGCTCTGTACTCTGGTGCCTCTCGGTGACTCGTATTTGAACTTCAGTGGGACACATTTTTTTTGTGATTCAGCCCGTAGATCGTGGGTTATAGTCGAGCCGCACCTTCTTCGGCTTGCTGATGATGTTGGCCTCAATTCGGTACACCGACGTCTCCTCCAGCCTTCCGGGTCGTTGTTGCACTCCCAGCCACTTCTCTGTCTCGTCCTCCTCTCAACTCTACAGAACTTGGTTAAATCGTGAGACATGTTCGTGCTTTTTGAACAAGATCTCCATACTCCAGCTATGCATGTGGCTGATGTTTGAGGGGTTTTCACTGATGGCTGTCCTTTTGGGTGGTTTCAATGTTGGTGTTGCTTGGAGTGATTGAGGTCTCTTTCAGATCCCTTGGGTTATTATGCGGTGGCGAACGTTTGCTCTTGTTCCTTCGGAGTCACAGTTGAGTTTTCGTAGTTACCTAGACTTCCTGGTCTTGGTTGGTAAACAACCTTTTTATCCGTTCTTACTCATTAGTAAACCACTACTTGAAAACTAATCGGGCGCCACATGCGCCACTGCCTTCGCCATGAGCATGCTTTTCTACATGTGGTGGATCTGTTGAGGTGTCAGATCTCTTTCCCCGCCCTCCAATCATCCAAACTCACTGGCGGCCCGAGTCAGGTTTCAAAACGAGACCGTGATGCACCAAATCACTCGGGGCCTCCAT
>JAYMTN010001778.1:0-12142 GCA_036897425.1 Erodium trifolium
CCAGACGCTACCGCAGTATCACCCTCTAGGCGTTTTCAGGAAGTAGTCGGAAACTTTGAGCTCTTTATTTTCTGCCTGAGTATTCTCTATTGCTGAAACTCGTTCTGTGTTGATTACTTTAATTCCACAATGTTTAGTGTTTTAGTGCTCTCCGGCCCCGTAAACACTGTTTATTATTAGTATATCCAATCGTTTATCTTAAAAATAAAAATAAACCATCACGGTTAGGATTATCAATAGTAAGGGAGAAAGGGCCAAGGAAGAGAGGCCCAAAGAAGGACGGGCTTTAACCGATCAATTTTACTTGGATACGAGTAAAGAGAGGTGACCAATCAAGCCCAATCCGCGTTTGAACCCATCATTAATAGAATGAATCCGATGTTTATTGAATAATATTTCTTATTTGAAGATTGATATTTGATACTGTGTGTGTTCTTTCAGGGGATTCATTTTGTAAATGTCATAAGATGATGGTTAATTAACAGCTCGACGTATTGATGACATCATAAATCGTGATCGCCGATATAATAATAGCACCATATCGGTTCTTCCCCGAAAGAAAATAAAGGGCGTGACGTCATAAATAGACAAGGCGGTTCATACCCGAACCGAACACCAGAAACCAGCCAAAGCTATTTTTAATCTCTCTCCTCGCCACCATTGATATTCTCTCTCTCCATATTTTCCTCTACCTCTTTTTCTCTCTTCAGTTTGTCTCGGAGAGACACAAAAGCTAGCTTCCATTTCAACATCCACCGACCCATTTCCATTGCCCTCCTTGTTTTTCACTCGCGACCTACGAACAGGTATTCATCTATCGCATCTTCCTTCCCTTTTGTTTTTTTGATATAATTCATTCGTTTTTTTCATCCTCGAGGTGGTAATTTATCCGGGTTCTCGTTGTTTTTTCTTAAAGTTTTGGTCTTGATCATGGGTTTTTCTATTCGACTGTTTCCTATGGTTTGGTACCGATTTTAGGGTTCATACTGGCCAATTGGTTGAATATTCCATGGGGTTTCTCTTCATGTTCAAATACCCCTTAATGTCCGATTGGTTGATTCTCTCTCTCTCTCTATATATATATATATATCTCTCCCATTTCCTTCACTGCACCTTCATTTTGTGGAATTGGTGTAGGAGGTCATTTGTTTATTTATTTGTAATTTGAATGTTGGGAAAATGTTGAGCTAGGTTTAATCGGAATTGGTGTATGAGGTCATTTGTTTTTTAATGTTCAATTTGAATATTGGGAAAATGTTGTTGCTACGTTTAATTTCTTTATCATCCTTTGCAGTTCATTAGAGTGTTGCTGGAATTCCCTCATTTCGGGAAGTATGAGTTCTCAAGGTAGGCATGATAGAAGAGGGGAGAGGCAGAGGTTCCATTCCCAGAATGCTCGTCAAGAGTGGGTTCCGAGGGGATCCAATTCTAATGTTGTCAACAATTCTACTCCTCCTGTGAACACTCAATCAAACTTCAATTCCTACTCCAACAGCAATGGTGGTGACTCCAATTATAGCTCTGCTCCGCGAGCTCCACCAGAGAGCAGGCATAGGGGGAACCACGCTCCCAGGGGATACATGGGTCGGCCCTCCAATCAGAGGAAGGAGAGGGAGAGAACAGAGAAGGTTGAGAGCCGAGATGACAAGGGACTGAAGAATGCAAATCTCCCACAGCTTGTGCAAGAAATTCAGGAGAAGCTAACAAAGGGAACCGTGGAATGCATGATTTGCTATGATATGGTACGAAGGTCTGCTCCAGTTTGGTCTTGTTCCAGCTGTTACTCGATCTTCCATTTGAATTGTATCAAGAAATGGGCTCGGGCACCCACCTCTATCGATTTGTCTGCAGAGAAGAATCAGGGTTTTAATTGGCGCTGCCCAGGATGCCAATCCGTGCAGCTGACATCCTCTAAGGAGATTCGGTATCTTTGCTTTTGTTCAAAGAGGGTGGACCCGCCTTCGGACTTGTATTTGACTCCTCATTCATGTGGAGGACCTTGTGGGAAGCCACTTGAGAGGGAAGTTCCGGGTGCTGGTATGAGTAAGGAAGATCTCTGCCCTCATGTTTGCGTCTTGCAGTGCCACCCTGGTCCATGCCCTCCCTGTAAGTCTTTTGCACAACCACGCGTGTGCCCTTGTGGGAAGAAGATGATTGCAACACGGTGTTCAGATCGGAAGGCTGTTCTCACATGTGGTCAGCGTTGCAGTAGGCTTCTTGATTGTGGGCGTCACCATTGCGAGCAGGTGTGCCATGTGGGTTCTTGTGACCCATGTCAAGTTCTGATTAATGCCTCTTGTTTCTGTATGAGAAAGTCAGAGGTGGTTCTTTGTGGAGAAATGGCTTTGAAGGGAGAAGTAAAAGCAGAAGATGGCGTTTTTGCTTGTGCCTCGACTTGTGGTAAGAAGCTAAGTTGTGGAAATCATGGATGTAGCGAGCCTTGCCATCCTGGCCCTTGTGAAGAGTGTAGCTTGATGCCAAGCAAGATCAGGACCTGTTATTGTGGTAAAACAAGCTTGCAGCAGGAGCGACAGAGTTGTCTGGATCCAATTCCAACTTGTCAACAGACTTGTGACAAGTCCCTTCCCTGCAGAACCCATTGTTGTCAAGAGATTTGCCATGCTCTAGCTTGTCCACCTTGTTTGGTTCGGGTCACCCAAAAATGTAGATGTGGATCAACTTCCAGAAGTGTGGAGTGCTACAGAACAATGAGTGAAGAGGACAAATTTACATGTGAGAAACCTTGTGGGAGGAAGAAAAACTGTGGGAGACATAGATGCAATGAGCGTTGTTGTCCTCTATCTAATTCAAAAAATCTTCGCTCTGGTGATTGGGATCCGCACATGTGCTCAATGGTCTGTGGAAAGAAGTTAAGATGTGGGCAGCATTT
This sequence comes from Erodium trifolium, assembly GCA_036897425.1. NCBI lineage: Eukaryota > Viridiplantae > Streptophyta > Magnoliopsida > Geraniales > Geraniaceae > Erodium > Erodium trifolium. Next base: position 2,891 of record JAYMTN010001778.1, read on the forward strand.
TTGTGAGTCTTTATGTCATAGTGGACACTGCCCTCCTTGTCTTGAGACCATCTTTTCGGATCTGACCTGCGCATGTGGCCGAACTTCAATGCCACCTCCATTGCCATGTGGTACACCTCCCCCTTCGTGTCAACTCCCTTGCTCAGTTCCTCACCCTTGTGGCCATCCCTCTTCTCACAGCTGCCACTTCGGTGACTGCCCACCTTGTTCAGTGCCTGTTGCGAAAGAATGCATTGGCGGGCATGTGATTCTCAGGAACATACCTTGTGGTTCAAAAGATATAAGGTGTAACAAGCTCTGTGGCAAGACTAGGCAGTGTGGCTTGCATGCCTGTGGTAGAACATGCCATGCTCCGCCATGTGATAATTCTTCTGGATCAGAACCTGGTTTGAGGGCTTCATGTGGGCAAACATGTGGTGCTCCAAGGCGGGATTGCAGGCATACCTGTACTGCACCCTGTCATCCTTCAACTCCTTGTCCTGATGTTCGATGCGATTTCTCTGTGACAATTGCTTGTTCGTGTGGTCGGTTGACAGCAACTGTCCCTTGTGATGCTGGAGGCAGCAATGGTAGTTTCAATGCTGACACTGTTTTTGAAGCTTCCATGGTCAACAAGTTGCCAGTTCCTCTTCAGCCCGTGGAAGTCACTGGCAAGAAGATCCCTCTTGGTCAGAGGAAGCTTATGTGTGATGATGACTGTGCAAAGTTGGAGCGTAAACGAGTCCTTGCTGATGCTTTTGATATCACCCCACCAAACTTGGATGCGCTTCATTTTGGTGATACATCAGCTGTTTCGGAAGTAGTTGCGGACCTTTTTAGGCGTGATCCGAAGTGGGTGTTATCTGTAGAGGAGAGATGCAAATTTTTGGTGCTTGGCAAGAACAGAGGAACTACTCCAAGTGGTTTGAAGGTTCATGTTTTCTGTCCAATGTTGAAGGAAAAGAGAGATGCTGTGAGGCTTATTGCTGAGAGGTGGAAACTTGTTGTCAGTGCTGCTGGTTGGGAGCCAAAGCGTTTCATCGTGGTCCATGTGACGCCCAAATCCAAAGCCCCAGCGCGCATACTTGGGGTAAAGGGTTCTACCACCATAAATGCAACCCACCCACCAACTTTTGATCCTTTGGTAGACATGGATCCTAGGCTTGTTGTGTCTTTTCTAGATTTGCCAAGGGAGGCGGATATAAGTGCATTAGTCCTACGTTTTGGTGGAGAATGTGAGTTGGTATGGTTGAATGACAAGAATGCACTAGCTGTCTTTAGTGATCCTGCCCGTGCTGCAACTGCCATGAGAAGGCTGGAGCATGGATCAGTGTATCATGGGACTGCTGTGTTTCTTCAAAGTAGTGCTTCAGGATCATCATCGGGTAGTAATGCCTGGGGTGGAACCAAGGAAGGAGGTTCACTTGCAGGTCTTAAGGGTAATCCATGGAAAAAGGCTGTAGTTCATGAATCTGGTTGGGGTGATGATCCGTGGGGTGGTGAAGAATGGTCTGGTGGATCTGCAGATATGCAGGCATCTGTCTGGAAGGCAAAAGAAGGTCCTCCAATCACTACTTCTTCAAATAGGTGGAGCATTCTAGATGCTGCAGAGGACCAAAGAAGACAAGTGGGAAGCAGCTCCATAGCAGGGAATGAAGCAAATCCAAGCCCTCTTATTCCAGTGAGGCAAAATGAAGGAGATTCCAGTGCAAGGGAAATGTCGGAAGTGGTAGATGATTGGGAGAAAGCTTGCGAATGAGAGAACGGATTCCTGGACAATTTTGCAGGGTGTAGCCGTGAATGTGGAGATGAACTCTTTGCTTATTTTCTCTGTTTCTACCTTTTGAATTTTGGGAGCTCAGTATGGATTTCCCTCCTCTTTTCACTTATGATCACTCAGTTCAGCACCAGTGATACTAGACAAAAAAAATCATGTTACTAGGATGGTAGTAAAGGGTTTGTGTTAGACCTTCCGTGGGAAAAATCTAAGTTGTTTTTAGATTCTTTCCCCCCTCAAAAAGCTACTTAACTATTGATAATATCTTTTTTTTGTTGGTTGTTCGTGAGACTACTGAATGATGTTATTTCATTGAAATACAGATGTATATTTGCATCTTGGGCTTATTGGAATTCATGCGCTCCATATTATCCATTTCGATTGACTTGCTGTGTTTTTGTTTTCCCTTATTGGTGCTGTCAGCTTCTTTAGTCTTCAACTATCATTGTCATATATATTAATATAGGGATGTATATATGGTCCAGTAGTAAGATAGATTTGAATGAAGTATGAGGATTCATGTTTTAAGTTTTTGGTTTTGAACTTATGGTACTTGACAGTTAGGTTTCAAAAACTAAGCAGGTCAACTAACAGGTGCTTTTGAGGAATAAAAGTGACCTACCATGTGTAATAGGTTCCTTCAAAGTCAGTATCATGTATATGAGCGATGTTCGTGTTTATAGGGTCTCTTGTCTTTACCCTGACCGTTCTTTATTCATTCATTTGAAACAGTACATTTGGTTTGTCCAGTTGCAGATTACTTTTCTCTACTTGAAAGGTATCTTTGCTGCAGATGATGAATCTCTACATGGTTTATCGTGTTTTTTATTTATTTATGCAGGGCGAGCTGCATATATCTCCACAAACAGAAAAACTAAAGATCTCGAGCATCTCAGTGATTCTGTACCTGGAACGCTTAATCTAATCATTTTTTTTAATGTTCTGTCACCTCTGGTGTAGAATGGCCATAACGACTATGTCCTCCATCATAACCATGGCTATCCCCTTGATGATTTCGTTGAGCCTGGATCAGTGTATCACGGAGCTTCTGTGTGTTTATTTATTCAAAGTTGAGCTCCAGGAACTTCTTCAGGCAGTAATGCTGGGTGAAGTGGAGGCAGCCAAAGGAATTTGCTACTTCACTTGCTGGCCTGATGTGTGACCCATGGGAGAAGGCAGTGATTCAGGAACATGTTGATCAATGAGGCAGCAGAGAATGGACTGGTTGATCTTACCAGTCAGCATGGTGATGATAAACCATTCTTTTTCACTCTGCCATTAGGAGAGTGGTGGAGGGTGTGCTTTAGTTCTTCTACAAGGAAATTGTTCTGAGCTGTCTTCCTCTGTTTTTTTAATGAAGAACCTTATTTGCCTATGAATTTTTTATCTTTTGTGCTCATAAAAAAGTATTTTAGTTTTTGTTGCTTGTTCGTAGAACTTCATCATGATGATGTTATTTCATTGAAAACTACAGATACGTTATGTTGTTTGTGGCATATTGGCTGTTTTTTATTTGCATTTTCTCGGATAATGTTTCTTGATAGGTAAATTTCAGCTAGATGCTTTCCTTCCTAATGTGCCGTCATGATCTCAAGTTCGTAGTGGCCACTCTCAAGCTGGGGGATACGATCCAGATACAGGTTGGAATGCTTCAGATTCCAAGATCAGAATAGAAAAATCACTTAAATGGTGAGATGGGAAGCAGATTAATGGCATAAACATGTCATGTGGAAGTCCTGCCCCAAACGGTAAGGCATGTGACATGACTTTTATACTATCATTTCCTCTTGGTTCATATATTTATATTGACAGCATTTTGTCTCAGGATCCCAGCCGTCCATGTCAGTCAGTGTCATCTCGTCATTCCCTCTCCACTGCTGGAAGCCAGAACAAGAAAATGGTCTGATCCTGGATGTGAACCTCAAGCCAAGAGCTAAAGCCAAAGCCACTGAGAATATCAATCTACAAGGCAGAATAAACTATGGGATTGGGAAATGTCTCTCTCCTTCCCTGACACCCACTTAGTATGATTCGCCTCAGATGCATTGCCCAAGCCGCTACTCCATTCCTGTTTTTGTCTTCTTCTTCATGGTTGTAAAACTCTCCTCTGCACTTTCGTTTCAGTTCTCAGTTGCTGTACCCTGTTGATCAATGGATCTGCCACAGAGCCCTTGTCATGACCTTAAGGTAACCTCTCTGGTCTTTGCAGTAGTGCTATTAATCTTGGCTTTGGGTATCATTTTTCTCTTGCTGATTTTTGTTGAACTACACTGCTTTGTGGACATTCTGGGAGGAAATTATGGATCTGATTATCAGTGTTTCACCTCTTGATGGATAGTTAAACTATTTTGATAAATATGTTCCTTGTTTAGTGACAGTTTGATCTTTAGCTGCATTTCCAGTTTTCTATCTTGGTTTTGTTTGTTTTAGTATGTTGATAATTACCATATACAGGTTTAAAGTAACATCGTCTTCTTTTGAAATAATGTAAAGAGAAAAAGGCAAAAAGTTACAATATTTCAATGAATTAGATACTGAAACTTCTTAAACCATCAAGATGTTACCATTGCTTTCCCGGCAAAAAATTTATTGGAATTAGTTAAACCATCAAACCCAGTAATTATGATTCGAAAGCATGTTTGATTATTATACTTTATTGGATGATCTGGAATTATGAAGTGAGGGGATGAGAAAATTATTTAAACATCATCCTAAACTTATAGTTATGTTTTGATTAAGCAAAGAGATGTTTGGGAGGAAGGCATGGAAGTGGAAAGTTTTTGAAGAGATGAAAGTCATAACCTACAATGGAAAATATAAATCATCCTCAAGCATTACAAGCTGTTTCTCATATTGTTTTGGGAACAACTAAAGTCACTTGAGAACTTGATTATCTGGTTTTGTTATAGGCATCCATATATGGTTTTACATGTCATCTTTTCACTTGTTTATCTGAGCTATTGTCTTGATAATCTGCCAGAGGGATGCATGGAGGCACACACTTCTTCTATCATTCCAAAGCTTGGGGATAGTTTATGGTCGCTTGAGCACTGCCCCCTTGTATGTCTTCAGTACAATTTCTACAGAAAGTTTCACATCAAATGAGATGGCATTTGAACTCTTTTCCTTTATTTTCTGGACCCTCACCATCCTTTCTCTGCTCAAGTATGCCGTCATAGTACTGAGAGCTGATGACAACGGAGAGGGTAATTTTACTTATTAGCTTCAAGGTACGATGATAAGTATGCAAGCAAATTTTAACTGACTGACTAATTTTTTTTTCCAGGTGGTACCTTTGCTCTGTACTCCTTGCTGTGCAGACATGCCAAAGTGAGTCTGCTACCAAATCAAATGACTGGTAATGAGGATGTGCAGTGTGGGGCAGGAAGCTCGGATAGAAAGTCTGAACCGGGGGCTCGAAGGCTCATTGAAAATCATAGAAGTAGTCACTATTTGATTTTGGTATTGGCTCTGTTTGGTGCTTGCATGATGATTGGTGATGGGGTGTTCACCCCAGCTCTTTCAGGTATGCTTGCTTCTTACCTCTTAGTCTATCGGATTTCACATACTTTGTATCAATCATTTATTATATTGTTTTGTTTGCTCTTATCAGTGCTATCAGCTTCTACGGGCGTTCAACGATCACTATCAGATATGTCACATAAATGTAAGATCCAGCAGTCAGATAGAGTTAAGGAAAAGTAAGAAAGTGTTGCTTGAGTTTCTGTATTCATCACTCTGTAACTTGGTTTCTACTTTCTGGTTCTTTTCAGTTTCTGCTTCAAAAGCTAAGCAGGCTGAAATATCAGACGCTTTCGAGAAATGTGAGTACTCTATCATCATGTGTATGAGCAAAATTCTTGTTTGTTGATCTCGTCAAACACTTGAAGTTGAGTCCATGAGATTAGGGTTCAAGTCCCAACAGCGGTATCTCTGAAGCCTTTTCTCTTCAACCTTTGTTGGGCTTCGCCGACTTATGTTGTGCTTCTTTTATCTATACCAACCCTTTGTTAGATCAAGTGACAAAAATAGAGATCCATTCTACATAAGGGATGGTCTTTGAGCCCAAGTCTTGATACATTTAAATAATTGCTGATTAAAAAAAATCAATATTCTATGTCTAGGAGTTGCGCATTTGTTTACTGATTTGCCAATTACCTCTGCATTGTATCCACAGATGTGCCAGTTCCCCTTGCATGTGCCATACTTGTATGCCTTTTCACAGTGCAACGCTATGGGACCCACAAAATCGCTGTAGTTTTTGCTCCGATAATCGTTATGTGGCTCCTTTTTATCAGCGGGGTTGGTGTATACAATATTTTCCGATGGGATATCAGTATCCTGGGGGCAGTTTCCCCAAGTTACATGTACAGATTCATGAAGAATATCAACTACCGTGATTTGAAATCATTAGGAAGCGTCATTTTAAGTGTCGCGGGTAAGCATAACCTCAAAATAGTATACTTTTTCTTTCATAGCAGATAATTCTGATTGATGTACCCATTTCAGGATCAGAGGCAATGTTTGCAAACCTAGGCCATTTCTCCAAGAAATCAATCAAGGTAGTAGATAGATATAAGCCATTAATCTGTCGCATACTGAGCTTCAAGTTACAAAGAACTCAACTTGTTGCTGCAGATCACCTATCTCTACTTGGTTTATCCAGTTCTTGTTTTAAGCTATGCCGGTCAAGCTGCATATATCTCCAAAAACTGGAAAACGAAAGACTTTGAGCATCTCAGTGAATCTGTACCTGGTAAGTTTTAACTTCTTTACCTTACGTTTTAGTTTTGGATATCTCTGACTTGTGTAATGCGTCCAGCAAGTATCCGCCATGTTTTCATAGTGCTGTCCCTGTTCGCATCAGTAGTAGGAAGCCAAGCGACCGTAACAGCTACATTCTCCATAGTAAACCAGTGCCAAGCTCTCTGTTGCTTCCCCAGAGTCAAAGTCGTCCACACATCAGATAAGATCAATGGTCAGATTTACATTCCAGATGTGAACTGGTTACTGATGATCCTCAGTTTGTCCATCACAATCGGCTTTCATGACGTGAAACGGATTGGATTTGCAGCAGGTAATGCATCTACTTCCTCTCTCACCTGACAAGTTGTGAGATTGACATTGCTTCAAACTCCTACAGGTTTAGTTATAATATCCGGAATGATGGTGACCACTTTCCTCATGTCCCTGGTCATCGCCTTGTGCTGGGAGAGGAACATTTATGTATCCGCGTGCTTCTTGATATTCTTCGGGGCCATCGAGGCATTGTTTCTATCAGCCTGCCTGCTCAACTTTCACAAGGGAGCTTGGTACATGGTCATCCCCCTCGTGATCTCCTTGACGGTCATGTTGTCTTGGCACTACGGCACCATGGAGAAGTACAAGTTCGATCTGGAGAACAAAGTGTCCACAGACTGGCTCACCGAGCTCAGCCCGGGGCTCGGAGTTTCCAGGATTCCGGGAATTGGCTTCATCTACACCGACATTACCACTGGCATCCCTGCTTTCTTCTCCCACTTCATCACGAACCTGCCCGCATATCACGAGGTGCTCATCTTTGTGTCTTTCAAGTCTCTGCCAGTCCCTCATATCATCTCCGGGAGGCGTTACCTTATAGGGAGGGTTGGCCGGAAGGATCACCGGATATACAGGTGCATTGTGAGGTATGGGTACTGTGATCGGATCAGGGACACTGATGACTTTGAGGATCAGATCATCCGATCCATCGGGGAGTTTATTTCAGTGGAAGAAAACGACTGTGAATCTCTTGCCTCCCCGGAGAGGATGATAGTTGTGGGAAACCCCACTGCAGAGAGTAGCCACGGTTTGATCCCTCTCGACGATGATGACTCAATTACAACAGTCATGCCCGCCAACACTTCGAACGAGCATGACAGTCCGTTGAATGATGGGCCGAGGAAGAAGAAGGTGCGGTTCATGTTGCCTGAAAGAAGTCCAAAAATGAGGGCGTCGATGCTGGAGGAGCTGCAAGAACTGATAGACGCGAGGGAGAGCGGGACAGCCTACTTTATCGGGCAGTCGCATATGGCGGTGCGCAGATCAGCCAACATAGTGAAGCGGTTTCTGGTGATGAGCTATGCTTTTCTCGATAAGAACTGCAGAGAGCCTCATGTTGCACTTAACATCCCTCATGCGGCTCTGGTAGAGGTTGGTATGCTTTATACCATATAGTAAGTAGAGGCAGAGCACTGGTAATGTATTGGTGTGGTGTGAATAATAATAAACTTGTACACTACTTAGTTACTTGTTGTATGCTGGTAGAGGTTGGTATGCTTTATACCATATAGTAAGTTTGAAATTACTTGTTGTATCAGATAATTAATATACATGAAATAGATGTTCATTTTCTGACTCAGTCCACTGGTTTCTATTTTAGCATGTAAAACATGGGTTGTGAAATGATGTTAAATGAGGAAGGACTGAAGGAATAAATTCTGAGCCTTCTGCATGTTGGAACATGTATATACGAGAAAAGAGAAGGTATTATTGAACAGAAAGAGAAACATGGTAACATCCGATTACACGATCCAAAGCAAAGCTATGATTTTTGACGAGTTTCAACATCTCCCACCATTCCTGTTGATACAACTTATTTACTGGCTGCAGAGTTCCGAGACAGCTGGTTTCAATCCAAGACTTACTGAAAGAGAGCATCAACTCCGAGTGTATTGTCGAGTGATCAGTTAGAAACCATGCTTTCGGTCTCTGTCACAAACCCGTCTCCGGTCCAGTCTTTGTCGGATTGCAGACCTTTCCTGATAGCCTTCCTCTGTTGAATAGCTTCTTTCTGCCTTCTTACCAAATCTGTGTGAGTTGTGAAGTACTGCAGTGAAGCCCTGAAACCACCACAGATAAGGAGTCATGTTACGTCATTTCAAGTTTCATTTTACAAGGGATTCGCCTTACCCTCTAAACTCTTCTATTGTTGCAAAATCGTGCATCTTCATGAAGTCCTGCAGCTCGGTACATAGTTTCTTCACAAGCCCATATCCATGCATCATAACACCGGTACAGACCTAAAACAAAAGTTCAACATTGAAACATGTACTCTGGTGGGTTTAAGGATGAATAGGATATAAAAAGGGAGTAGAAGGTACCTGAACAGTATTTGCACCAAGAAGAATAAACTCGGCAGCATCATCTCCAGTCTCAACACCTCCAATGCCAGAAAGTGAGCAGTCTGTATCACCAAATTCAGACTTCATCATTTTCGCGATACTCATCACTTTCCCCAATGCAATGGGATGTACTGCCTTTGAAGAATACCCTCCAGGAGTTGAGTATCTGCCAGCAAATATTACATTGTACATAAGATGTCTTAAATGAATGGTACGTTGAAGCAAAGCTCATTTTGCTGAGTGAGTTTGAGGATACATACCCCTCAACACAAGGCTCCGGATGTAAGGTTTTGAGATTGATTCCCATCACACTCATGATTGTGTTAATAGCAGCTATCCCCTCGCTTCCTGTTC
>JAYMTN010001779.1:0-12130 GCA_036897425.1 Erodium trifolium
TGCAGTCAACAAGTCAATTGCATCTCATCCATCCATTCTTAAAATGGATGGCTTGGATGGATTCTCATGATTACTAGGTTAAGATGTGATTTTTATTTGATTTCTCCTCGTCACATGACTATCAAAATAGAATATTAATTTATTTTCTCTACCAAATGCCCGTAATAAAAGATTTTAAGATCAGAAAAAACCAAAAATAGGATTGGATCTATGAAGGAGTTGAGGCCGCGTTTGGATCGTATGGTTAGGGCCTTTAGCAGTGTACATTAAAATTTTGGACTGGGCCAACCTGTCCGAACGCTTGTCTTTTCCACATTTCCTTAAATTAAAATTTCCAAGTGAGTGATCTGGTCAGACGCCGTCGTTTCAGTGTTGCCGACAAGCGACATGCCAAAAACAAAGGCAAGCCTGACGAGTTGTGCCAGGAAAATGTGTCCGTCTACGACGCTGCAAGTGCTTCTACTTCGCTCTCCAATTCAATCCTATTCCCTATTCCGATTCCGATTCCAATTCCAATTCCAATTCCTATCAGTCCAATGATTCGTAGATCTTTCTCTACGCTCCTCCTATAAATTTTCTGCTCCTGTGTATCGAGATTACCCTCCCGCGCCGGAACAATCTCTCACCGACTGTTTTGCGTCTCCGATTCGCTCACCGTCACAATGACTCTCTCCAAGCTCAACAATGGCGAGTTTTTTCAGGAGAGGAGAGGTCCTCTTTCCTCCAGGTCCTTGCGCCGGAGGAGATTCGGCCGCCTCACTCTGCAGAGATTGTGGCGCGTCGTCGCCATCATTTTTCTTGTTTATTTGGCCTTTTCTTCTCTCAAAGTTATTTTTTACGGTGAGATTGATTTTTCTGGTGCTGTTTGGTTGCTGAGAAAGAGGAGCAACTTTATTTATTTGTGATTGCGTTGTTAGGGAAAATTGAGAGTCGCATTTCGGCTTGGCATGAACGGCAACGGAAGCTTGTAGGATCTGAGGTCTCGGAGCACGAGACTGTAGGATCTAATGTAGAAGAGCGTCCGGTTCCTAGAAGCAAGCATCGGAAGCAGCGTAAGAGAGTCGCTTCCTTTGGATTTTGAATGATTTAGTGTCTGCATTGCATTGTATGTGAACTTGTTATCTTTTTGTTATTTAGAACATTGAATTTGAGACATCAAATCTGAGGGGACATTTTGCTCCCTTGAAATAACCGCTAATGAATAACTCTTAATGGTTTTTCTCGATCCATGGTCAGATACCCATAGGAGCTGCCTATGTGATACTGCAATCCTTGAATATGCAAATATTATGATGGCATTTTATTGTGTCTCATTGGTTTAGTTTAAACCAATAGCAAATACTGTTGGCGACACTTTGTTTTTCAATAGTTCAATGTAATTTGAAAGTGCTCTGTGTGAATCATATGAGCTGATTATTTTTTTGAAAAGAAAAGGTATGGTTTGGTTTTCAAACTGACTATTTTCCAATGCAAGATGTTCTTCCAGGGAATGATTGAATGATGTTCACAGCTTGCATGCAAATACTACTAATATGTGTATATAATGTAATGAATTAGTAGTTTCTTCTAGTTTCATATAAAATAAAACGGAGCATCTCCTGGTGTTTTTTTTATTTGATTGAATACTATTGCACTGCACTCATATGCAATGTTGAATCTTGAGAATGCATATGATACTTATTTTCATCGAAAAGTTCATTCTTCTGTTTAACACTATTCTTCTGTTCCACCCCACCTATGTATTCTTCAGATTTCCCTTGTGAAGTGGGGCTTGCAAAACGAGTGGACTATCTTGTAGAACCCAAGGATGTTTTGAACTTAACAAATTTTTCGGTAGAATATGTCAGACAAGATCTGAAACCTGTTGGGAACAGCTTATCTGAGCCTAGATTTGGAGGGTATCAGAAACTTGAGGAAAGAGAGAGATCCTTCTATGCAAGAAATCAGACAATTCATTGTGGTTTTGTTGAAGGGCCGCCAGGATCTAAAAGCACTGGATTCGATTTGGAAGAGAAGGACAAGACTTACATGAACACCTGTAAGGTTGTAGTGTCTTCTTGCATTTTTGGGAAATCTGACTTCCTGAGGAGGCCAACTAGCAAAGTGGTAAATAAAACATACCTTGCCAAGCTCTTTATGCATCATGCTTATAACCAGTAATTGTTGACATACATTTTGTTACCTTATTGGTTTTGCTCACTGCTGGTCTCTAGAAAATGTGACTTATCCTTATCTTTTAATATGTTCATCCCGTTGGATAAAATAAATAATAGAGAGAGAGAGAGTAGAAGGTTAAATAAACACAGCTCTCTGTAGAGTTTTCTCTTAGGTGTTAATAATGAGTACGTAGTATTTAATTTTTGACTTGACTATTGATATGATTTACAGCATATTATTCTGAGGAGCGGATTGGCACTCCACCTTTTCCCTAACTTATATGCTTAGAAACCATTTGGGCTTAGTATTTTGACTTATCTATAAGAAACTGTACAGTACAGTATGAAGTTCCCTGTTGTGTTTTTCTACTAGCTTTGAACTTTTCTATGTGGCTTTACCATCCTTCCTGTGATGTTGAAAATACTCTTATTTGATTCAGATCAGTGAATATTCCAAGAAAAATGTGTGCTTTGTCATGTTTGTGGATGAACAAACGCTGTTACAACTGGCAGCAGAGGGAAATGCTCTTGATGATGGAGGACGTATTGGTCTGTGGAGAATCGTTACAGTGAGAAACTTACCGTATGAGGACACGAGGAGAACTGGAAAGGTGCCAAAGTTTTTATCGCATCGTCTCTTTCCATCTTCAAGGTGATTCTCATGCAATGATCTACTCATTATTTTGTGTAGGCCTCATGTCGGTGTTTCTAATCTGTTTTTTCCATATGAATCATTTTCCAGGTATTCCATTTGGGTTGATAGTAAGATGAGACTTCATACCGATCCAATGTTGATTATTGAACACTTCTTGTGGCAAACAAAATCAGAGTATGCCATTTCAAATCATTATGATCGTCACTGTGTTTGGGAGGAGGTGCTGCAGAATAAACGACTAAACAAGTACAACCACACAGCCATTGATGAACAGTTTCATTTTTACCAATCAGATGGACTCACCAAGTTTGACCCATCAGACCCTAACACTCTTCTTCCAAGTTGTGGGTGTCTTCAACATCTGTTTTTTTTTTCATTCTGAATATTTGCTTTCAAATACTGTGCTCATTGCTCCTTTTCCTTTGCAGATGTTCCTGAAGGTTCCTTTATCGTACGGGCCCATACACCCATGTCCAACTTGTTCTCATGTCTGTGGTTTAATGAAGTAGACCGTTTTACATCACGCGATCAGCTAAGTTTTGCATATACTTATCTGAAACTGAGGAGAATGAATCCAGATGAACAATTTCATCTGAACATGTTTAAGGTAACCACTATTTCATAGTTTTGTAACTATCATTTATTTGAGTAATTATATCAGTTGTTGGTTGGTCCATATTGCATTAGGTAACTGCTGAGTTGGTGCTACTAAATTATCTTCACAGTGGCCCAAGTTGGTTCCCATGTCACTCTAATAACATTGGAATAAGATCATAAAGGAACATTTGAAGTCCTACGTTCTTAATTGAACATATGGATACTTTGCTTCTTCATTTGCCAGTATAAGCATGTGGGAATTGTTACTTTCCATTTAGTGGCCATCTGGATTTTGTGTAGGAGTGGTATTTACTTCCATGGAAATCACCCTGACAAGATCACTTCCCTGATTCCATGTTAGAGCTTCTTTAACAATTTGTGAGTGTTAAAACTTCGATAGGGATTATTTTTTTGTTCGATTATGCCCATTTTAGTATTGTTAAACTACATTTGTCAGCTATATTCTGTCAGCTGAAGAACTTGATTGAATGTCAAGAAATAGACCCCAAATAACCTTTATGGACTTGGTATATTCTTTCCAGAAGCAGTAAAAATGAAAGAAAGAAATCTCTCGTACAAGTAGTAGTATATTTCACTGGTTTTCTCCTTTTGGTTGTTCCCCTGTGTATTGTGCACTTGAATCTATCTTCTATCAGCTCCTTGTATCTGTGCTGAAATGTATAACTTCAGTGAGGCAAAAACATTCATTTAATTTTTACTGTCAATCTCATGCAGGACTGTGAACGCAGAGCACTAGTGAAGCTTTTCCGGCATAGGGAACTGATATCTCCTTTACGTACTCCTTGAATTACAATGTGTTAACATGGTGAGTGGCATATCTCTTTCTTTTCCTTGGAGTTGCAACTTGAAACCCTTACTATTGGAATTGGAAGAAACTTTCTGGAATAGCATGTGATGTGTCTATACAGGGACAATGAAGAGAAATTAGCAAGAGCCTTGGTGAAGTGAACCATATCTCTCCCAGTTGAATTCTGTTGATCACCAGAGCGGCATATGAAAGAAGACCCAGCAGATGATAAATCATTCAAATGAATGCGTGGTCATTTTGGATGCATCAATAAAGCAGGTCAGATTGAGCAAAAACATATGTTGGTTTTCTCATAATTGTGAGGGGGCTTATGGATCTGTGGCAAACAGATTGCAGCAGTAGGCACAAATCAGCTTTGAGTATGACTGCTTCCATTCCCTTTCCGCGTTACCACAGGATAGAGAAAACAAGCACATTACAATATAAACAGGATAGAGAATTTAATGGTTGCTTGTACCATAGTTTATCTAAAAGAAAACTTAGCTTTGGGTATGTGCAACCCGTTGAGATTGCTAAAGGTTGTGCGAACTGCATAGGCTCGTGGGTTTATTGTACTAACTACATAGGCTCCCGGGTTTCTTTTTCTGGTTGGATTTATACAATGTTGCTTTTTCATTCTATGTTCAAGGGAACAGATTTTTGGGGAGGATATTGCTAAACCAAAAGTGAGCGTTTGACTTCACAGTTTTTTTTAAATGACAACTTTGTATTTTGAAATATTGAAGAAAATCATTCTCTGACGACTATGTAAAGCAAGGATGTTGTGGGAGGGCATTCTTTACAATGTTTATCTTGAGAGAAGGAGAAGCATGGTTTTTCTCACTGCGGATGAGAGCAAGGAGGTTGTGGGAGGGTGTTCTCTACAATGTTTATCTTGAGAGAAGCATGGTTTTTGTCTCTACAATGTTGCAGATGGGAAGGTGTGACACTAGACACACGAATGTAAGAGTGAAGAAATGTTACTGGATTGATTCCTGAATCTCGCCGGACACAAACCTGTACATGATTGAGTTTAGCCAGTATGATTCCCTTGCGAATTTGACATTCGGATGTAATTGGATGTAAGATCTTCATTCTGTTGTGGGTGGTATTTCTAAAGCAAAAGTTGCAGCTCGGTCAAGCAGAAAGGAAAGATGGTTTGGGTTTTGCTATTTCCACCATAGCTTTTACTTGCAGGATGCTATCTCGAGGTTCAATGGCCACACCATGAAGGTCATATATCATTTCAAACGGAAGCTTGGATTTTATAAGAGAATAGTAGAACCACGCTGCTTTAAAAGGTAGCATAGTGAACATTCTTTTATGGAAACTGTTTGCAGGGAAGAGGACTTTGGCCTCTGGCTCAATTGTTACAACTCTATATCTTCTTTTGCAACACTGTCATCTGGCCATTACTCTCAATAATCTCAACGTTGAGACGATAATGAGAGAGATGGATTTGGAAAGAGTGTGTTAGAATCTTTGGAAAATAGAACTGTTATTTTTCACTGTCCAGATCCACAGTTTGAGTGTGAGATGATTAGAGATGATGGTGTCTGACTACATAAATGGATTTCTTTCTTGTCAGACAAATAATCACTATATAGAAAAGATGGAAAATTTATTTGGTTTGATATACATGGCATCCCTTAGGTGGTGTGATGAGACTTTTTAAGCTTGTATAAGCCAATTTGGGACCTATGTTTACACTCATCTTTAGTGTAAATCAGGACTATATGTAGATGTGGCCTATATTCTTGTTCATACCTCTAATTTGATAACTGTCTCCTATGAAGTGCAAATTTAGCTTGGTGATGAACACTTCAAAGTTTGGGTTTCCACAATTCAGGCTACAAATATTTCTTTAATTGTGGGAGAAAATAGCTGCTTTCCTTCATTGTCTAATACTCAAGACTGAGTTAGATTCTGATCATTTTATCTCACCTGATTTGGATTCAAGCTCAGGAGATCCAACTTCTAATGATTCAATTGGTAATAAGGTTATTATGAAAAATTTATTGCTCCAAGAGAATGTCTCTCAGCAAGATCTTGAGTTTGTTGGCTTGCAAGAAAAGACCTCAACTGTTTAAGCATTAAACTCAGTTCTCTATATATTCACATGAAGAATTGGAGAATCTAGTAATTAATGATACTTATTCTCTAGAGGAATGGTACGTATCTTTGAAGGTCGGACGAAGCGGATGTACGTTACATATTGAAAGTCAATGAAGCACGTGACTTCTCTAAGATATGAGAGAGTCTTGATTATATGCATCGATGGTGTGCTGCTGCCCAAAGTTCTACACTATTTTGCTCTCTGCATTACTATGCTCTTTTAACCTATTCTATGTTCCTACATTGTTGCCATTAATTGTTGGTGTACTGCTACACAAAGCAATTATTTGCTTCATTGATCGTGTTGTTACAGTGTCATGGCTGATCATGGGCTCTATCCAGCTCTTGTTGTCTCCAACATTCAAAGTTCCATTCCTGTTATATTGGAGATGGACAGAGGTTATTATTCTTCATGTGCTGAATTATTTAAATTTCACTATCGTGTGTATCGTGTTTTGCATCATATTTTATCAAATGCACATTCATCATGGGAAGCGGAAATTATATTTCCTATTGCCACTCCAACAACATCCATGGACTCCTCCACCGAAGCCACGGATATAGCTGATACGGTTGCTCCAACTGCTCCTCGGACCGCCACAACACCACCAACAACGACGGATCCTGCTCTGGCCGTCCTAGTAGATATTTGGGATCGCCTCAATGCCACGATCCTTCAATGGATACACGATACCATCTCTGCTGATCTTTTACAGACAATTATTGAACCGGATAGTACTACTTCTCGGGCTTGGAATGTTTTGCGTCTTATATTTCAGGATAATAAGCACTTTCATGTTGTATACCTTGAGCATCAGTTCTCTGCTACTAGACTTGATAATTTTTCTAATGTATCAGGTTATTGTCAAGAATTGAAGTCATTTGCCGATCAATTATCTGATATCGGTGCTCCAGTTTCCAATAGCAGACTTGTTCCCCAGTTGGTTGTCGGTCTTTCGAAGGCCTATGATAACGTGGCTACGATCATTCAACAATGTGATCCACTCCCTCTCTTTTATGAGGCTCGGCCCAAACCTATTTTGGTGGAAACTTGCAAGATAAAATAAGCTGTTTTACGTGCACTCTCCTCTTATTATGATTAATATGTTCACTCATCTGGACAATCTTTTCGGGATCCTAATGATACGAGTTCTTCTCTTGGTTCCAATCGGGGGCTTAATCCCCCTCGAGGGCGGACTAGTTCCCATAGGAATGGTCGTGCGGGAGGTCGGAACAGTAGTTGATCGATCTGTTCTGCTCACGGTTGGCAACCTCACCCATCTCCGTATCTGCCCTGGCCCACATCATTCCCTTTTTGGAATGGGCTTCCATTTTGGGCCGATTCACCTCCTCATCACCCGCCTTGAAACTGGTGCTTCCTCCCACATGACAACTAACTCCGGTACTCTAAGTTCTTATGTTAATTCAAGCATTTCTCGTTCTGTCATTGTTGGTGACAGAAATTTTGTTCCTATACATGGTTATGGACGAGCATTTATTTTTCCACTCATCCTAGCTATACTTACACAATGTTATCCATGCACCTCGCTTAGTTAAGAATCTGGTTTTTGTACGCTGATTCGTCAAAGATAATGATGTTCGATTGAATTTGACTCTCTTGGTTTTTCTGTGAAGGATTTTCGGACGAGTCATCCGGTTTTGAGATGCAATAGCATAGATTTGTACCCAATCACCTCGTATGTTTATACTTCTTCGTCTACTTTCGTTGCTTTGTCTCCAGGACTTTGCCACTCTCGTTTGGGTCACTCGGGAAAGCCCGTATTTGATTCCCTTCGTCGTTTGAACTATATTTCTTGTAATGAAAACAATTTTGATTCCGTTTGTCCCTCGTGTTTGTTTGTGAAACAATTTAAACTGTCATTTCAGGATTCTTCATCATTTACTTATGCTCCATTTGATATTGTGCAAGCTGATTTATGGACATCTCCTATTTTCAGTTCGTTTGGACACAAATATTACTTGGTATTACTTTATGACTTACCAATTTTGTTTGAAATTTTCCTCTAGGCCATAGTTCTCAAGTCTTTGTTGTCTTTTCAGATTTCAATAAGTTTTTTCCATTCAATTTGGTTGTGCCTTGTAGAGCTTTCAATGTGATAATGGGAAAGAGTTTGACAACTCCTCCTTCCATCGAATTTGCGCCTTTCTGGAAAGGTGTTTCGTTTCTCTTGCCCGCATACTTCTTCTTAGAATGTCGTGTTGAGCGCAAGATCCGAAGTATCAATAATGTGGTTTGTACTTTACTTCTCCATACACCTATTCCTCTTTCGTTTTGGCATCATGCCTTGTCTATGTCTACATATATGTTAAACATTCCTCCATCTAAATTGCTCAATTTTTCATCTCCCAATCATTATCTTTATCATCGTATCCCTGCTTTGTCTCATATTCGTGTATTTGGTTGTTTGTGTTTCCCTCTACTCCCTTCCACATCCATTCATGAGTTGCAGGCTCGTTCGACTCCATGTGTCTTTCTTGGATTTCCTCCCAACTATTGAGGGTATAAATGTTTTGGTTTTAAAACTAACAAATTAATTATATCCAGACATGTTGTATTTGATTAATCGGTTTTCCCTTTTCTTCTCACTTTAACTCGTCCCTACATGCTTATGATTATTTGACTGATTTTGTTTCCCCAACTATCAAGACTCATGTTTGCTTCCCTCCTACTGGTCCGCCCGAGTCTGCAGGTCTTCCACGCGACACGGGTCTTGGATCAGCCAACACCCTGCCGCTCGGGTCCGGCTCTCATCCACCGTGCCCGAGCCTGACCCGACCAGCCGAATCTGAAGCATTACCCGCCTCAGAACTACCCTCGACACCCGACCATCTTGGCCTGCGGCTCGTCCTCATACCATGTCCATCACATAGGGGCTCTCAAGAGGATCATTCATTACATACAAGGCACCCGTCATCTCGGGCTTCATCTATACTCCTCATCTGTTTCTAGACTGGTGTTTTACACAAATGTCGATTGGGATGGTGCCTTGACACTCGTCGCTCTACATCTAGCTACTGTGTGTTCTTACGTGATAACCTGCTCTCATGGTCCTCCAAACGCCAATCGACTCTATCTCGCTCCAGCACCAAAGCCGAGTACCGCGGGGTGGCTAATGTTGCTAGATTCGCAATCTCCTCCTCGAACTTTGTTGCTCAATCTCTCACACGTTTCTGGTGTACTGTGACAATATTAGTGCTATATATCTTTCGAGAAACCCATTGCAACATCAATACACCAAGCATATAGAACTTGACATTCATTTCGTTCGGGAGAAATTTGCCAAAGGTAGGTTTGTGTTCTTTATGTCCCCTCTCGCTCCCAGATTGCGGATGTCTTCACCAAAGGCTTGCCGCGTGTCATGTTCCTAGATTTCAGATCCAGCCTAAACGTCTGGGAACCTCCCGCTCATACTGCGGGGGTGTGTTAATGATATCGATAGGTTATTATCCATATTCGAATGTATAGAGTTTGAAAATATTAAAACTCTTTTATCTTATCCTTTTTTATATCTGTAATTGCATACATATACTCAGATCATCAATAAAGGAAGTACGAATCAAATTCTATTAATCATGTTGGCCCGATGATCATGCTCGAAGTCGTTGCAACCGGATACATGCGAATATGGCACTCGTTTTCCGGTGTCTCAAGATCAAACGATGTCAATGTACCCAATTAATCAATATTGTTCATGGAATCTATACAAGGCTATCAACCAACGGTATGCTATACGGTGAACGGTGATGACTACATCACTCCTTATTACTTAACGGATGATATTGACCCACTTTGAGTTCTATTTGTAAAAACATGACCACTACTATATCTATCTAAGCACAGGTTATTTGTTTGCATCAAGAGACATCAAAGAATTATATCAAACAAGTATTTGAGTATCTACAAGCTCTTTTTCACATCCTTACATGTTCAAGCCGATTGTGGAATAGGTCATCACTCTCTAAAATAATGATTGCATGCATTATCATCTATAACATGAAAGTGGGGAATGAGCGACACACATACAACGGGATCATTGAATCGTTGGAGGATGAAGGGACATCGTCACCAACATCGTATCGGAGAACATTACATGGATCCCAAATCGCTAGACCCTTACCTTTCTCAAACAAGACCTCATCGTATCAGAAAACATTACAAGAATCCCCCATCGCTAGACCCCTTACCTTTCTCAAACAAGACCTTATCAAAGTGTTTTGTAATCCCTTTGGCGAGGATTATTAAACAATAGTCTCTTTATTATTGATATTTTAATTCTTTTTTGTGATGTTATTTATGTTTTTAGTTTCAATTTATGTTATTTCTGTTTTTGTTATATATATAATTTAGTTTAAATTAACCTGAGTAATTAAAGATAAATAAACTGATTTAAAAAAAATTAACATGATTAACTGAGAATAAAGAAACTGAAAATTAAGTTAATCATGAAGTAGTTTCAATTAACCTGACTAATAAACCCTAACCTCTATGTAGCTTCGCCGCCTTCCCTTCCTTCTCGTTCTCGCCGGTGACGACCATGGTTAAGGCTGTGGTCGTTGTCGGCGGGAGCCACCGCTGCTCACCCTTCCATCTCCTTCCCTTTCTTTCCTACTTCGCCTTTTCCTTTTTCTTCTTCGGCCGAGCTTCATAACCGATGGGTTTTCTCAGATCTTTAGGTGGGAGATGGTTCTCCATTGTTTCTGGTGGCGTGCGTCGTAGATCGAGTGCTTGCCTCCTTCATTCCTTCCGGTCACCGTCAGTTCCTCGCCGCTCAACATGCATTATCTTCTTCGGCTTCCAGTTCCAGATCCGCGGTGGGAAATGTTTCTGAGACCAGATTCATTGTGGATCAGGAATTTGTGGCTCCATTTACTGAAGATCTGGCTAACTCTGAATTCGCTACCCAAAGGTAACCTTTCCCTTTCCTCTTAGTCTGAACCTTCTCTCCCGATCGTGTTGCGTCGAGTCCTCTCGTTCTGTTCTTGAGATGGTTGTTGGTCGGTGGCTGTTTGAGAAGTTTTGATTCTTGAGGTTGGGGGACTGGTTACCGGAGGGGATGCGGTTTGAAGAGTGGCGTTGTGTCCGATTCTCCCCTTTTCACTTCGTTCCTCCAGATATACTGCTTGCGGTGTTTCGTTTTGTCGTTTGGGTGCTGGCCTGCGATGAGGAGGGCTCTGTCTCCGACGATTCAGGTATTTCCTCACCTCCCTATTTACACGCAGTTCTTGTCTTCCCTTCCTCAATCCTCTTGGGGTTGGGGCCTCACGAAGTTTGCGGTGTTGGCCGCCGTGAGGAGTTTGGTCATTTGGCTTGTTTCGAATATTAGGGCAGTAGTGTTTTAGGGCTTGAGGGGCGTTGTTTCTTTGGGTTCGGATTGTCGTGTATTTGGTGTTTCGGGTGTGCTTGTCTCTGGGTAGTCGTTGTGGTACTGAAGGTTGTTCGGTGGACTGGAGTGTATTAGGTGCTTTTAGCCGAAGCTTGTGTTTTTCTCTTATTTAGTTTTTTTTAGTTATGTTCTCGGTTGTTCTGTTGTATTTGTTCGGTTTGGAGCTTGGTAGGTTCTGGCTTGTAGGCCTGGTTTTGCACCCCTTGTTGGGTCGTTGTTTGCTCTGTGTTGTTTTATGGTTCTGTCCTTTTTGGTCGGAAAATTTTCTTGGGTATGAGTCCCGGTTCATGTAACGCCCCAAATCCGGTTTGACCATAAATGAGACGTTACCTTTAAAAAAACAATTTAAAAGATAAGGTTTCAACCCAAACAGTTTAACAATTAACTTGAAACA
>JAYMTN010001780.1:0-12129 GCA_036897425.1 Erodium trifolium
TTAGAACCTTGTCTCGGTGTTCTTAATGAAACAAAAGTCAGAAGTGAAAACACACATTTTCCATCTCTTTAATTGGGTGATAGGTAAGTTTGATGTTCGGGTCAAGTGCCTTCGCACTGATGGGGGCAAGGAATCCCAACACCATGAACTTGTAGCTTACTACCATAACTCCGGTATGGAGTTTTAACCAGTTGTGTGTATCCATTCCCCAGTAAAATGGTATCGTAGAGAGAAAACACCAACATCTTCTTGAGGTTGCACGAGCCTTACGTTTTAAAGCTAGACTTCATTACACTTTTGTGGAGAATGCGCACTTACAACAACCTATTTGATTAATCGGATGCCACTCGCAGTAATTGGACAAAACTCTGTTCGAAATGCTTTATGGGAAGAAACCGGGTTATGATCACCTCCGAAGTTTTGGTTGTTTTTGATATGTTCACCAGCAGACGGGTGACAAATTTTTCCCGAGATATCTCCCCGGCTTATTTTTCGGATACCAAGGGGACATAAAGGTTATCACATTTATGACCTTGAAGCACAAGCGGTCGTCGTATCACGAGATGTGCAATTTTGGGAGAACATCTTCATAGGAGACTAGTGTTTAAACACCATACCTCTCTCTGATGCTTCCCATGATCCACCCTTGATTCCACCTGACACGACACTTTTGCATGAGATTCATACTCAACCACATAGACGTCTTCTTCATCTCCGGTCCTAATTGAGGCTGCAGCCTATGAGACTGTGGAAATGCCACCTTTTCTCGCCAAGCGTGCCCGCATGACCTCTACACGCTTAATAAGTGGCTATGATTACACTTTGCCACGTTCTTTCTTGCCGACAGGTTCCGTCCCGCACCAGACCGCTCCTTTAGCAAACTCGACGGTACATCCTTTTTCTCATACTATTTCATATGATAGACTATCACCATCTCACTATACTTTTCTTGATGCCATCTCTTCTGTGGATGAGCCACATACTTTTTAGCATTCAATCAAACATGAGCACTAGCACAAGAAATTTCAACTCTCGAAGGGAATTGCACTTGGACCTTAACAGAGCTTCCCCTGGAAAATGTTCCATCGACTTCAAGTGGGTGTACAAAGTGAAGTATCGTACGGATGGAAGCATCGAGCGTTACAAAGCTCGCCTTGTTGCAAAAGGTTACACCAAAGTAGAAGGAATTAACTACACTGATACCTTTTCTCTAGTGGTCAAAATGGTCACTATTAGATTTCTCCTTGCCATTGCAGTAATCGTGATTGGTCGATATACCAACTTGATGTCAACAACGCGTTTCTACATGGGGACTTACAAGAGGAGGTTTATATGAGACCCCGATAAGGTTTTTCTAGACATGGGGAGCAGCGGGTCTATCGTCTACACAAATATCTTTATGGACTTAAGCAAGCATCTCATAAATGGTACCAAAAGTTCACAGAGTCCATTAGTATCCTTGGTTACAAATCCTCAGCTGCAGACCACTCATTTTCACATTTGTTGCTCCTTGATCATTCGTTGCAGTTCTGATCTATATGGATGATGTGGTTATTACGGGGACAGATTCACATCGTATTAAACAAATCAATGGGAATTTGGACAAGCAGTTCAAGATCAAGGACTTAGGGACTTTGAAGTATTTCCTTGGCCTCGAGGTGGCTCGCTCTCCTTCAGGGATCATCCTCTTCGATAGGAAATATACCCTCGACATAATAACCGATAATGGTTTCACTGGCTGCAAACCAAGACCCTTCTCCCTCGCTAAATAGCACCGACTTTCGGTAGATAACGAACCCCTTTGTCAAGATACGTGGTTAATAGCATCGAATGGTAGGACGTTTGTTATATCTGATCATTACTTGCCCATACATTAGATATGTCATGCACATTCTTAGTCGTTTTCTGCATGCCCCCCCTGTTAGACATACATTTGGACGCTGGTCTTCATGTTCTTTGTTATCTCAAGAGCAACCCAGGACAAGGTTATTTTTTTCGGCCAACAACACCCTTACACTAGAGCATATTGTGATGCTGATTGAGTCGGATGTCCTGACACTCGAAGATCTACCACCGGCTACATCAATTTTCTTGGCCCATCCCCAATCACTTGACGATCTAAGAAACAGACTGTAGTATCTTGTTCCACATCGGAGGTCGAATACAGGGCTATGGAGGCAGTTAATCGAGAGATAGTCTGGTTGCGGAATCTCCTCATTGATCTCCAAGTTCATCAGAGTACGACAGTTCAACTCCTTTGTGACAATCATGCAGCCATACACATTACTTCTAATCCAATTTTTCATGAGCGCACGAAGCACATAAAGATTTACTGCTACTTTGTTCGTCAACAATTACAAGCTGGAGTGTTGCGCCCCCAACCAGTTAGCAATTGCCACTAACTTTGCAGACATTCTGACCAATGGTTTGGGATGTGATCGTTTTCACGAGATTCTTAGCAAGTTGGGCATTTGCAACATTCATGTGCTCCAACTTGAAGGGGAGTGTTGATAGTAATGTTTTGTGTCGAGGAGATCACAACATTCCAATCAATCTGAGATTAATTTCCTTAATAGCTGATACTATAAATATTATCTACATCTTGTATAAATATTCTGTCAAATTTAACAATGAAGTATAGATATAATATTCTAATATTTTTACAATGTTATATCCTAATAAAACTTATTGTAATATTGACATGTTTTTTTTTTAAATTAAGAATATTTATATCATTTATTGTCATAAATAGTAAAGTGAAAAAGATTTAAAAATTATTAAGTAAAACAATTTAACAATTATATAACCAATAGAAAATAACGTAATATTAATGATTTTTTTGTGAGATTATTCCAACATTTTAACTATAAATCTATGAATGTGCATCTACAACATATTTTAATCATCTATTTAGGAATAATGATACGTCATATTCATGAAACATTTAAATTATTTGTAATAAAATTACGTTTAAGTTGATTAATTTGACGACGCACAACACGATTTCTTTTGATTTCTCTCTTTCTAATGAAGAGAAAAAAATCAATGAACCATTTATTCATGCAACCTATGATAGTTACATCAATTATACATAAAACTTTAACCAGAAAAACAGAAATTGAAATAAAAGAGCAATGAAACAAAACCTAAGACAGCAAGGTAAAATAATTGGGTTCGAAATGATTCCAAAAAAGTGGGGCCCGAGTATGGGACATCCATCCATAAAAGGTCATTCACTAACCAAGCTGAATGTTTGTCAGACGTCAGATCTTTTAAGTTATTTTATTTTATTTAGTTTTTAAAGTTTAATTTATTTTTGTTTTGATCTGAATTTGATAACCCAAGACGAGAAAGAGAGAGGAAAGGGGAAAAGATTCGTTTCCAGTCTCGGACTATAGCTGCCATGGCTATCTGAGCTTTGTGTGGGCCCATGCATCGTCTTCATCTTCTCGTATACTACTTGATTCCTTGGTTTGCTGTCATGAAACACATGACATGATACTTGCTTCTATATTCTCTTCATTTCAATCAGATTTAAGCGGTTTCGTTCTATTTCTCAAAGATCTTCGATTCAGAACGAACTCGAATTAAAACTCAAGTATAATGCCAAACGAAATCTATCCTAGTTTAATTTAACAAAAAAAAAAATGAATCGACAAGAGAACGAAGAAATTTTGTACTTTCTTAGTGTGATTAGTGACCTAAGAACTTCAACTTTAAGGGAATAAGAGAGCTCTTTCTGACCATCAAACCAATCCCCAATAGACAAAATACCAAACAAAATCAATTACATGAGTTTGAAAATTTTTTAATTACAATTTTTTTTAATTATGAATTAGCAATATTAGTTTGGCACTTGCTCCAAGTGAATAGATACAAGTCTATATATATAAGCCACCTGACAAGTAGTTATTGAAAAAAAAAACGACAGGACGACAAAAGAGTAGGATAATGAAGCATTGGGCCAATGAAAGAAGCCACCATTATATCATCATCATCATAACAGCCATCAACAAGGATTGGTTACTTGGTTTCAGCAACCAATTATATCACCCACAACATCAGAGAGATCAAATAGAGAGACTTTACAGTTCATGACTGTGACTCAACATACAAAACAGCACAAGACCTGGAATTCATAACTCCCACCACTTACATCCCCTTTTCCAGAAACAACATCATCATCAACACCATACTTTCTCCAACACAAGTCATCAGATTTTCAGAGATCTTGCTCAACATAACTATTATTTAACATCAGTTCCAGTTTCAGCAAACCCAACCCACTGTTGTGTACAAATCCCATGCTTTGTGCCAAACCCAAGGGATTATGTTTCACTAAACCAAGTGTGAACACATATCCAGAAACTGTGGGGGTATCCAAAAGTGTATAAATGAGCTCACATGGGTTCTATATGTCATTTTGTCCAAATAAGAGTGTGAATATATTAATTTCTACTTGACCTAGCCATGCAGTGTGTACAATATTTATATAGCCAGCAACTGAAATGAGCAAAATAATGCAAAAATAAGCAGACAACCTGACATCATCACGGAACATATTCCTTTGTTAGGTTACCAACAACTGATTGGGAAGGAACAAAAAAAAACTAGAACACATCACTGTACACCATCAGAAGAAGAATAAGCATCTACAAAAATTAAGAGCATATAACCACATATATATGAAGTTTGTGAATAATGTTGATATGTAATTCAAATTCTTAAGTAATCTTTCAATCCTAGTATTCTACAGGTCAGGTCAAACTGTCAGATAAGAAGTAATTAAAATAAACATTTCAAGTAACCAGGAAATTAATCTAGGTGTGGAGAATCATTTACGAATATACTTGAGACTGGGTTCACATACTCAAGAATTGGGTTCAACATGTTATGATTTCTACAGACCTTCACTTTCCAACCAAAAGATAATTAAGAATCCAGATTTTGCAAGTCATTTCTTAAAACAAATAGTTAAAGGCGTTCATATGGCTTATAGACTGACAAGTAAACTAGATTTTATATGGCTTATAGACTGACAAGTTTCATTCTTTACAATCAGAGAGATATTCAAACATAAATACCAAATTGGTTCATATAAACCTTTCAATAGATTCAAGTCACATACTTGTTAAGCAGATCAGACACAAGAAATCATGGGCAATATACAAGATCAGAAACATTAAGTTGTTACATTCAATGTTAAAGCTACTTGAGATGAACTCAATATGCCACTACTGTTAACTTAAAAGGCAATCGAATGAGAAAGCTTGATCAAACCATAAACTAAAGATGCATACTACACTGTAGCATAATGACAGGCACTATCATGAGAATGTACCTATGGTGCTATAGATAATGACCATAAAAAGTACTCCATGAATGTCTCTATCACACCATCTTTAATGGCTGCCCTTAGAGAGAAGCAGTTTTCTCCTTGGACTACCTTTGAGAGAGAAGAAAATTCCCCCAGTACAGGAATCACTCATCTCACGGAGCAATGTCAACTCTATGCACAACTATTTCAAACCTGATAGTTGATCAAATTGGCATAGTTGTAAATAATGGAAAGGGGAAAATATATCAAATCTCTGGAGATCCAACATGAATCTAAAATTCATTAGGGCCATTATATGGTATTATTACTTTGATCCAAAAGTTCAGGACCCTTCACACAGCCTTCCTCGTGTTCTAATATTATTACTCAATTGGCCTAAAGAAAAAAAAAACACTTTCCATCTCTAGTGAACTACAGTGGTTACGAATTACGATAAATAAACATATAAGAAATGCACGATCTCATTAGTCCTTTTTAATCACTGCTTCAGTGCTTCACACAACAAAACATTTCACACTAAATCATGAGATGGGAACACTGATGTGTGCCACATTTACTAAGAAGTTCAAATAAAGTGAAGAAATCAGCAAGTATAATAAGATTTAAAAGCGTATGTACGAGGGGAAGTACTAAACGACACAAAATAATCCATGCATAGTTTAAGAATAAAGAAGCATTAAACTAATTTAATAATGTATGTAACTTCTGTCTGTGACAAAACATGTAAGCTTTAGGAGGGAGAAAAGATAACCTTGGCCTAAGCTACAACTGATTAACTAACTCTCACCTTAGAATCTTTGTGACAATATTTCATTTGCTCTGTCTCAACATTCCATCATGTTAATGCTTTAGTTGAAGCTCTACAAACCAAGGACTACTGACTATCTGCCCCAGCTGGCGTTGTACCTTTACGTGTCCTCTTCCGATTCCTAGTCCTGCTTCTCGCAGAATTGTCACCATCTTTATTCTCCTGCATAGAAGCTTCCACAAGTCAAAGACGTGTATATAGCTTCCACAAGTTCATACTCTCATTCTCTATTCGTATTGACCAAGCTAATGGATTCAACAATTTGTCGTTGATCATATGTGAATCGTGATTGAGGCTCTATGATCATATTGATGATTAAAAAAAATATTCCATTTTCTTAAACAAATTGCAATTGAACCTAACTCTTATTTAAAAATAAATGATGCAAACCAAGTGTATAAGTAAACTGAAAATTGATTTGTTGGAAATTATCAGTTGAGAATCTCAGATAACAATTGCAAATGTTGACTGGGTGTTTGACATTCTAGGTCAGGATGTAGTGAACTCATAACAAATAGTACCACTAAATGATCTCATTTCTGGCTTTCTTGTATCATTGAAGTCTAGGAATCACAGGATTTTAAAAAAATACAAATGCAGCAACACCAGTGAATAATAAGTTTCAAGAAGCAACCAGTAAGGCACTTGGGTAGTGTTGGGGAATGTGTGTACTCATTGCAATATGATTGCGGTTACATCTAATTTTGTAATAATTTGAAATTTTATTACATATAGAAAATATAGTTTCACTAAGAACTGATGTGTTTTGACCTCATTTTTTTAAAACGGTAGACCTGTATCAGTGATTCCTACATTAAAGGCTGATCTGTACAGGTGTTGTGCCGAACATATGAACAAAACTAGTGTCCTCTATCTACCAAGTGGTCTTAGTTCTAGTCTCATCATGTATGACGGTAAAACCCTTTGGTGCTGATGTCAGAGAGTACTGAGAAGCAGCAGTGTAGCTTGCAAATCCTATATATTTAGAATAACTTTTTTTCAGTTGATACACTGTGTTTTCCATCCAACCACTGCTACCAGGCAAGTCAAAAAGAAAAGAAAAAGCCCAGAAGCATTTAAATACGATACTGTATGCAAAACTCACCTTTGATGCCACTCCATTTTGGTTTCCAGAATTCTTTTTCTTCTTGCACGATAGTGGGTTTGGACCCTGTAAAATTCAAGAATTTAATGAGCCTCCCGCTGACCCAATAAAATCATCTTCAGAGTTGATAGTATAAGTACCGATGGAGCACAACAAATAAAAGAAACCCACAAGAAAACCACTACAGAAAATTGGCATGTGCAAGTTGAATTACTCTTGAATGATTATACTTGTAACAGTGATTAAAAAGACCCCAGACCGCTGGACTAAACTTATGTTCTTCAATTTTGATAAGATCATATAAAAAAGAAATTTGTTAGACTTTACATTAGGCAAATTGATCCCTTCAAGCCGTCATCTTTGTAGATTATACCAGAGTAACTAACATTTAAAATAGAAAAGTTAAGACATTTGGATATATAGGATAAAAAAGAAGGAACCCATAATTAATGATTTTTAAAATTTGAGGACGCCATCAAGACTTTAAAAGTAAAAGGAAACACATAGGATCAGATTGTGACCTTAGCTCTCTTTCTCTTAAACTGAGGTTTATCTTTCTCAACTATTCCCCTTTTCTTTACAGCCTGCATCTGTAATAGTTTCTCGCTTGCATCCTCGTCAGCGTCAGAGGCATTGCTTACTTCCTTAGTTGCAACCGAGTTATATTTCTTCTTTCCTAACATCTTATATTCCAACTCAGACATATGTAGACGCTGTTCTTCTGAAGCTTTGACATACTGGCGCTGAAATGCAGATGGTGGTTCAAGAAAGAGGGCATTTTTTAGACCAAATACAATGGGCACACCTGGTACCTGCAGGCAGATTAAACAGTGTACAATAAAATGCAAGTTCAAGGACAATATTGTTCGTGGGACTTTGTATATAAAGCTGAAAAGGGGTCCCAACAGCAATCTGAATGGGTTATAAAACCCTATGAAACTAAAATGTAAAGACTAAAGACAAGTCTTGTACAATTTCCACACAATTTCAAGCCAGAGTTGCAGCTAATTGTAATGAGTGGGGGGTCAATGGAGGAAGGGGAAGAAATAGGCACAACCGGATGTGAACCGGGATGGCATAGAATATAACAAGAGACCCATACTGAAGTTTTGAACCCCAAAAGTTTGCAGTGTAAGAAGCAGTTATAAGCATCAAATCTATATTGCACAGGTAAAAGTCTTCTATTTGAATCTCTTTTCAGATTTCTTATTGACAACAAACAAATGCTTACTGTTTGACAACAAACTAACCTCCTGAAACTTCCTGCGCAGACCAATATCCTGAGTAGCAACAAAGAAATGCTCAGAATTGTTTTCCCCGATCACATCCATGATACAGAGATCAGCTCTTTTCCTCTTCTCGTGCTCACATCTGACATTCACAATATAGTGAAGAGAAAGAATAAGAGCAATTCCTTAGAAAACCAAACTCCAGAATCGGGAAACCGCTTTTCGAACTAATTATCATCATAAACAACTAAATGAAGTGAAATTATCCTTGAACTTAATCTAAGAGATAAAGGGAAACCTTGCAACCATTAAATTATTGGCAGCCTTGAAAGTATCGAAATGGGATTCACCAAGGCTTTTCAGCTCCCCCAGAACACAACTGAAAACCCCCAAAATACAGACACAGATTAAGAGAAAATCACAGTAAAGAACAGTTCATAAAATCAACTAATGAGAAAACAATTAGGTTAGGTAGTGACGAGTACTTGGTAGTGAAGATCTTGACCGGAGCACCAAGGACATTGACGAGAGCTTGGTCGGCAGGTGTCATGCCATTGGACACAAGGTGATGCACGAATGTCCCATCAAACAGTACCTTGAACGGCTCCCGGAAACCGAAGCATGCTGTGAAGAACCTCACAGACTTGCGGTGACGCTTCTGCTTCTTCAACCTCATCTCCTGAATCAAATCATTATTACAGAAATTGCTTCTTCGGTCAATATTTAATTGAACGAATAGAAGGGGGGAAACGAAATACGAGCACCAAAGAAGGACCATGAGAGATTACCTGTAACCTAAAAGGAAGAAGAGCGTGAACCGAAGATACAGAAGAGAAGGAAGAAGGAAGAAGATAGGCGCGCGAGAAAGTAGACAAGGTTTTGCGATGCAAGGGTTTTAGCGAACCCGATCACTATTATTCGGTAAGCGCGTTGCTTTCACCTCCCAAAATCAGATGAGTTGTTTATTTTAATTTTTTGAAAATATAGTTGTGTGATTTATTTATTTATCGATCATGTCAAGTTTTTTTTTTTTTTTTTTTTTTTTTATCTTTTTTCTTAATTTATTTCCCCCAATCCAGATCAAGTAGCATTTAAGTCCCACCTTGAACTGTTCTTGGCAGATTGAACTTTTTGGTTTTTATTTATGTTCTAGTTTTGGTTTCAATTCCTGTTTCACTGTATCATTGTCTCCAGTGGGTATCATCATCAGGATATTCGTCATCTCCTTCAAAACGAGAGACTAACTCTCACATTTGTGAAAAAAACTGCGAACAAAGCTCCTCATTGGCTTGATAGAGAAGCTCAGTCTGTGTCTGTTCTTCAGTGGTCAGGGGACATGCTCCCTAATGCACTTGCGTGTGTTCTACAACTTGAAGTTTAATATAAAAAATTATCCCTTATTTTCAAAAAAAAAGTAACCTAATCAAATAAGTTTTTATCAGATTCAATTCGATTATGATCCAATAATGCACACCCATCGAGCAGCCGTTCATCTAAAGAGAAAGAGAAGCTCATGCATCCAGTAAATAATGAAATCAAGCTTAGTTACTCCAACCCTTTCTCCACTTTACAGGATATCAGATAGAAACAATGAGATATCAGTTACAAACAAGTCATAGCTCATCTTACAAACCAGTAGCAAAGTAATGAAGTTGCAAGTTTACATAGTTATTATAGCCTCTACATTCACAGTCAATCTCTGCCAAGATTCTACTAAAAAACTTCCTCTGAATAACCAGATAATTCAGACCCCTACATATATGCCTGAAATATTAACAGTCCATTGCCAAATAAAAGTATTAGCAACATATACAAGTAAAACACTAAAACCAGTCAATCAATGGACTTATGAACATGCTTACTAGTACTAGCTATTTCAATTATATCAAAGTCAACAAATTCTGAACCTACAAGGTTGTTGCCCAAAAGAACACCCAAGTTGGGATGAACATAGGCTGGATGCAAAATGTATGCCCAAATCATTCAATGGAAAGGAAAATACAAACCATGTGTTCTTGTTCACATCACTAATGCGATACGAAGACAGCATGGGAATCAGAATACAAAGTTTTGATTTTTTTTCCTCAGTGTAGTGTCAGTATGAGCATCAGCAATCCTGTCTAACAGGTCATCAAAATTGAGAATGAGCAGCATATGCAATACATACCGATAACAAACTAGGCAGACCTTACCGTATACAAATGGGTTATGACATACTAGTTTGATGAACGCTTATTTCTCGAAGGAGCAAAGACCTAGTTCTGTTGACTGTAGCGAAGCAGAGGCATATGTGTTCCTCAAGATCCTTGACCTGGTCGAGGAAATTAACATGGTTCTTGCGAAGCTGTTTCAACACCTCCTGAATAGGATGTTTGTCTTTTCCCCTCTCCAATCCAAGCCTAATAAGTAGCTTATCGCCCTCAACAGCGGTATACAAACGGGCAACAAGTCTATCAATGGTGTCAAGATCATTGTTCAAAACATAAGTACCCTTCGCAGCAGCATCAAGTTGTGCCACACGGGCAAGCTCTTTCTTACCAAACTCGGGCCTCACACATCCAGTACACAAAGGTGCAGCAGCAAGGAGTCCAAAGGCATGAGTAGTGATTGCAGCAACAGATAAACCAGCTCCAACCAAACAAATTGATGAACCTATGGCTACATTGCGAATAAGGCGAGTTCTAGAGCGAATCTTGGCGAGTCTCCGGTCAAGTTGCTGCCTGAGGAGGGAGAAGCAGCTGCGGACTTCACTGAAGTTGTGAGAGTCAGGACATGGAAATGGGGTTTCCAAGGAATCAAATTCGAGGAAGATATCGAATGCCATGTCGCATTGGGACTGTGAGAGCTGCCCGTCATTGGGAAGAAGATCAAATAGTCTATAAAGAGGGCTGTAGAGATCACGAGCTCGATGAACGCTCTGATGGAGGAGGATGCAGAGATGGGTTGTGTTCTCACTGTGGTCAAAGTAAGAAGACACGAGCCGGGTTAGGTGATTGGGCCTTGCAAGGCTCAGGGCATCCTCCACGGATCGCCGGTCGGGCTGAAGCACCTGCTCCAGCTGCAGCAGCTGTTCTTGGCCCTCGCCGTTCTGCTCCTGAACTTGGTCTTCACAATCCTCGGAAGGGTCGAAAACATGAATCCTCGACCACATCTCATTGTAAGAACTGGTCTGAACCGCTTGGGCGTACTCGCGAGTTAAACTGATGGTCGGGGAAGCTTGTGTGCTCGTTCGGGGAGTACCGTCCGTCGAATTTCCTGCCAGCCGAAAAAAATCATTCATTCAGGCATTTACGCAAACACCTTCCGTGCACAAAACCCAAATTCACCCCCGAATCGAATAAACCCCTGATAATTAGGTTTCGGCTGAATGGGCTTACCTTTTGGTTGCAAAGGAAGAGAATTGACGGCGTTGGCCACCGGCGACGAGGAGGAGGACGACGATTTCAGGGAGATGCAATGGAGCATTCTTCGGCCATATTCTAGATTGTTGACAGTTTTATGGCTGTATATGGTGGGTAAGGTTAGTGTCCCAAATTTCAAAGTCAAACCCAAACTCCTGAAGTTGACAAATTCGAGATCAGAACAATTGTGCCTATTAAGATTGATTAAACATTTATTTATAGGGCAAATTTCATCTCAGTACCCTAAA
>JAYMTN010001781.1:0-12127 GCA_036897425.1 Erodium trifolium
ACGTCTCAAGTTCGGGCAAAACCAGATTTGGGGCGTGACACTTTGTTCATTCACACGACCGTGCTTCTTTTTACAATCCTTACTCATCAAGGGGCCTGATAATACCTAAACAATTTTGTAACACGAGTGAAAAATTCCAATAACAATCATTCATCATATGCATGTATCCATGTTTGAGCACTAGCTTGTATAGCCGTCTTGTTAAGAGCAACATTTTCTTGTGTCAAGTCATGAATCCACACACATAGGAGATATGGTGCATTTATAGGTCGTAGGACTAACATACACTTTGGTAGTTTGAGAAATACTCTTTTCCTGGTTTTATGAAGTATTCTAAAAGTGGGTCGTCCAGTGTTAACTCTTTAACATCTATGATGTTGACTCATATCTTTATATGCATTATCAGTAAAACGTGATCCTTCAATCAACCATCATACTAGTTCTAACTATTGGATTAGACTAGGGACGAATGAATAACTCATTCTTTTTTTCTTAAGAGTTATACTATCGGGAAAGGCACCCCGATACCCCAGGAATAGTAGTGTATCTATATTTTTAACATATGATAATGAAAACTCTTGCTATTTTAATCTGTCACAACTGACTATGTATTACAGATTGTAGCTTGTCGTAAGGCATAAACCCCAACAGACTCATACTTTCGCTAGAACCAATTTACATTATGAGAAATGCCCATGGACCTAGCATGACCCTCAAACTTAGGCTACGGAAGATCCTTGATCAAAGGATCAACTACATTGTCATTTCTGTTTACTCTATATTCTTTACGTCTTTCTCTCAAATGAGATGAAAACATTTTATTATGTGTTTGGACTTTTGATGAGCCTTTGGCTCTTTAACTTGCGTTATCACTCCATTGTTTTCGCAAAACATGTTCACCGAATCCAATATGCTAGGCATAACACCTAATTCGTTTATGAAGCTTCTTGTCCAACTAATTCACTAGTTGCTTCCCATACAACTACTAATCGGGTTCTTGTTGTAGATTTCAGTAATGGTGTCTCTCTTAGCTTCCTCTGGCAACTACACCTTTTTAGTCAAACAAAATACTCAATCATGCATTGATTCGATAATCTCCTAGTCGATTAAGAAGTGTGTAACTCTTTACAACCATCTTATCTTCTTGACCCTTTTATAGAAAACTCATCCTTAGATGCTTAGTGCTCAAGGATGTTTATTTATAGTGCGGTGACTTTCACCAATATCATATTAGTAACTCATCGTAGCACCTAAGGCATACGATGTATCTGGTTGAGTATCTAACATTATATGTATGACTGGACCAATATATGACACACTCATATTCATAGTGTTTTGGACACTAATCGTTGTCAAGACTAATGTACAATTTACATAGTCGACAACTCTACCTTAGAGTCTTACACACTTAAACTGACATGTATTTTTATCAATACAAGTGCTAATACTTGGGGCAAAATCCTTTTGGTCTATCTATAGAAATCGATCTATCTATATAGATCTTAACCCTTATTCATAAGAAATGATGCCCAAGTTTCCATTGTGAAATAATTTCCCAATCGTGCTTCAATAATTTGAAGTTGGGTTCATTATTTTCAATAGGAGGTATGTCGTCTACATATGTCATCATCTTCTACGAGGTTCATTCTTGTTCTTTCATAAAATAAAACCGTTCTGACTTCTTTTTCAAAACAAAAATTCTCAAATTCTGTGAAACACTTGATTAAATTCATGAATAGATCCTTCGAGCTTTTGTACCTATCTATAATTTGATTAAGACATCGCATCGTATCATATGCAGGTTTATTGAATGGAAGTTTCGGTTAAGAAACATTGTTTATATGCCCAATTGTCATAGTTTTAGTATGCAACTTAGGACAAGAACAATTGTTACGGATTATGGTTTCTGGTGAAATCATCTCCATAACCTTAATCCTTCCTATGGATGTTACCTTAATCTATTTTGTCTTGCTTGGGTGATTATGTACATATAGATTTTTGCATATTATGTATACAACTCTTGAAGCGTTTTGACAAATGAACTAGTGTAGGTATGTGAGTTTCAATTCATGGTGTTCTAGCTCAAACGATCATGTACACGTAGCCTTGGTTTATCATGCACATTGTCTTCTTGGGCCTTAGTGACCATTTGTAAATTGTAGCTCCTGAACCATATGTTGGTCAATCGAAGTATTTACTTGATTGTCATGTTGATTGAATCTTTTTTCATGACTCCTAGCCATTTGGTAGAGTCTCGTTATGTCATAAAACGAGGACTTACTATAGTCTGCCTTAAGTCATCGTTATCGGAAGTGAGAATCCCTTATCAGGCAAGATGGTTCCGTCGAGGCTTATTTTCAGTCATTCCAAGGCATCGTTACCCAGCTTATCCTTTCTGACAAAGGCAATCCTAGCCATGTTTCTCAGTCACCTCCGTCCGGACATAGAGGATGTTCTCCGCCTCCACTTTCTCAAGGATATCAACCAAGCCCTCGTAATGGAAAAGAGGTTGGAGAAGAAAGGTCCTTCCTTTTCAAAGCCATCCTCCAAATCTTTGTCCTCGGCCAGGCCCATCACAAATTCATACTCCAAGAATACATTTAGAACGTTTCCACCCAAACACAAATCGTTTCCATCAGTTAATCCATTCAATGGGCCTCCAAATACACACCTTCCACCAATAGCAGCTCAACACCAATGGCGTGATGGTCGTTTTCATAAAGGCTTGTGTGTGTGGTGTGGAGAGAATTTTTTTAGAGAGTTCCATTGTACAAAGTCTCAGCATTAGGTTGATGAGGACTCTGTTTCTCAGTCAGATGGAGATGTTTCGTCGATTGTGTGTCTTCCTTATATCCGTTTATTAATAATGACCAAATGCAGAGCACCAGAGACCCAATTATTTATCTTAATGCCCTTTGTGGCTTATCTGATTATCACACTATGCTCGTTCCCGATTCTATTCATGGTCAGCCCGTCACTTTTTTGGTCGACTCAAGTAGTACACACAATTTCTTGAGCACTGATGTGGTTATCGTTGTGTTATGTCCCTAATTGGTGATGTGAATTTTTTGGTAGCTCAAATGGGGGCACTCTACAAACGGGTGCTCGTTGTGATGATCTCTCGTGGGAGATGCAAAACCAACTTTTACTCGTCCAGTTCTTGGTTCTTCTAGTGCTAGGTTGCGATGTTATCTCGGGCATCCAATGGTTGATTACATTGGGCCCTATCCTTTGGGACTTCTCGCAACTTTTTTTATTAAAAAAGTTTTATATATCCCTCCCAATTGATGGGAGGCAGCCTGAATAAAATAGGCCAAAACAGGACTACAAAAAAGGCACAAGGCTACCAAAGACAAAAACCCAAACAAGGTTCAAACGAATCTAGAACAAAGAATCCTAGAAGAAACAAGGACTAAGGACCAAGCCCTAAACTCGCAATTGACAATGGACTTTCAGCTTCAAGGTCATTGGGTTTGGCTGCTTGGGGTACTTCCTGTGAAGGTTTCTTGGCCGACACGACAACGTTGTCACAAACTCTCTTTATGTGGTTCAATGGTGTCCTTGATCTCCCATTCGAAACTGGAATAACATTCGAATTCCTTGTCCACCTAATTGTCGCAAAAGAATGAGATCAGACTTGAATTGAGTGCTCTGTTATTGGAATTTGAGAATCTCTTTGTTGACCCACGTGGCATCCCTCTGTCGTAGACACATGACCTTGCTATACAATTGCAACTTGATGCAAGGGCAGTTTGTATTCGACCTTACCAATATCCTTCGCTATAAAAAACGGAGTTGGAGTATCTCATTTTTGAAATGCTGGACTCTGGCATTATACAGCCTATCAACAGTGAATTTAGCTTTCTTGCTATCTTTGTCAAGAAGAAAGAAATTCATGGCACTTCTATGTTGATTACTGTCGTCTTAATGCTATGACGACGAAGGTTAAATTCCCAATTCCCTTAGTTAGAATT
Source organism: Erodium trifolium (assembly GCA_036897425.1). Lineage (NCBI taxonomy): Eukaryota > Viridiplantae > Streptophyta > Magnoliopsida > Geraniales > Geraniaceae > Erodium > Erodium trifolium. The sequence continues at coordinate 3,975 of JAYMTN010001781.1, forward strand.
GCTTGATGAGCTTCATAGCGCTGTTATCTTCTCTAAATTGGGCCTTTTTCGTGCCAGATACTATCAAGTCTTGATGAAAGACTCTGATATTCGCAGGACAAATTTATGTACACATTCAGGACACTATGAGTTTTTGGTCATGCCGTTTGGCCTCATTAATGCACCCTTAACCTTCCAATCGTTGATGAACGATATATTTCACCCATTGTTACAGGTATCTGTTCTTGTCTTCTTTGATGATATCTTGATTTACTCCAAGTTACATTATAAAAGCTCATATGTTACAACAACAAAAAATACGAAATAGACGGAACGGATTAATCCGCTTAGTTACCCATTATTCAGGTAGAAAAACTCGTCCATCCATGAGGTTAAATGGATGGTTCATGGATATATAAAATCTAACACAAGAAACGGATGGATAACCCGCCCATGAACACCCCTACCAAAATTTGCTATCAAATGCACCATAATATTTGGACAATGTTCTCTCCTGCTCTTTCAGAACTATACTTCTGCAGGTCCAATGTTCAAACAACCATTACAACAATTTTTGTGCAAGCATTGTCCCCAAATTGGGGAAGCTATAATCGAACTAATTAATACAGGTTGGATACCAATTGTACATGACTTTTTGCTATATCACTTCTCAATAATAAATGTCATTTTAAGTGCAAAATTGGCCTTTTCATCTATAGGTTTTATTGTACATCAAAGGGTATTTACGAGACCTATGCCTACCTCCTCCGCAAGCTCGTCCCATACCGGGAGGAGTATGAACAAAACAAGAAATGTGGCCACTATCACAGCAGCTTTTCTCCAAGTTCCAACCTCTGACACGTCATTCAAGCATGGTTTTTCCGGAGCCCTCTGAACATACAACTTCGAGAATGAGTTGTTGTAAAAAAAAAAAAGATATGGAGCTCAAGAAAGAAATGAGTATATATATTTTGACTTCCTGCGAATTTCTCAACCTACGTACCTGGCATATCAGCACATACAGTCCCCAAGGAAGTGACAGAGGTCCACCAAGCTGAAAAGAAGGTAAAACAGTAGGTTCCGGTTAAAAATATTAAATACTCCAAGATGTCAATGCATATACTCCTACAAATGAAATAATACACCAGAGTTGGGCACATTTCTAGTATGAAAGTGCATGTGCTCCTATTACTTCAGACAACTTATTCAGATTAGTCAATTGAAATGTATAGTGACCAAAAACTTGCTTGTCCAACCAGTCAATCCCTTGGGACCCAGGTTCAAGTCCTAGCAGCGATACCTTACTCCTTATTTATATCTTCCCAACATCTGTTGGTGTTCTACTTTCCATCCCTTTGGGCCTCACTCTCTCTCTCTATTCAGCCCTTGTTGGCCTCTTTCAAGGCGGGGGTCAAAAATTTAGAGCTCTCTTCTACTTACGGTAGCTCATGCTTGATATATCAATCTTAAAAAGTTCTTTAAGAATCAATAAATGTTCGGTAGTCCCTTGCTTTTACATAAGCAAGGTCGTGAAACCCAATACTTTGATACACCTGATTTAGTCTATCAAAAAAATTGAAATGTACAGTGATTAGTATCTTTTCAGTTACTGACATTAATTATGTACACATTATTGGGATTAGACAACAATAAAATGACATAGAAGATTAAGCATACCACTCCCAGTCCAAGCATTACGTAAGTTGTCAAGCCAAACCCCATTAGCGCACCTTTCCCAAAAGCACCCTGTAGAGTGGTCATGGAATAATTATGAATGTTTCATAAAGCCTATGTAAATATGTAAAGGGATTGTGTATTTTACATGAAGAAATCATCTGTGCAAGAACAGAAAAATGAAAAACTCTCACCTAAGTGAAACATGAAACCTTACTAATTTATGTTTTTTTTTATAGTGATTGATGTTAGATTCAGATTAGCCTAAGGGGTAGACGAGGCTAAAAGCAGGATATACTGATATGCTAACTCTAAACAAGACTCCCCCTGTATTTCTCATGTCTATGGCACATCAATATACCAGATATTAATGAAAGCCACATGCAATGTCCATTACACACGTCCACTCTAACAACAGTTGTATTTGAGGCTACAAGCCAATCAGGACATGAACATTGCTCATGTTGTCTTCATATATAAAATAATAGAACCAGACATAAGCTAGCCGTCAGTTACACAATAAGCTGACTATCATATAAGCATGTTAAGTCCTATGCCGCACTAGCCTTTACAAAAATAATTATAACAGAAAACTAGATTTAAATCAATACAATTATTCCTTCGGATAAAACTAGCTGGACTCATTACAAGAATGTTTCAAAGAAAGCTAATCGGAGACCATATTTCCATGATACGCGTGGGATTATTTTAGCAACTATGTTCAATCCATGCATTCTAAAACCAAAATCATCATATAACATTCCTGGCTTTTCTTGATACAAACTGTGTTTCGTGGAATAGATGAAAACCTAGATTGTAAGCCTTCCAATTTTATAAAAACATATTTATATAAGGAATCTTTAGTAAGCTCATCATGATACATTGAAAACTCAAATATTCACTGTAGAGTTTTGCAAGTTGGCTAAAGTTCTTCTCAGCATTCAACCAAAAGCAAAAGGAGAAGACTACCTGCATAGCTCTTCCACCATCCAGACATCCCACTGGAAGCATGTTGAGAGCTGTTGTGGTTAAGCCACACCTGTGATGATGATATTTACAATTAGTATGTTATACAATATCATGACAAAAATCATTTAGCACAAGAAAAGGATTTGTACTCACCAGCCTGCAATAACAAGAGGATGTATTGAAACTGTCGCAGCATGCATTGTTCTGTACATTAATAACAAGACCTTGTCAATAGAGAAGATATTAATAGCATAAACATCTAGTTGACAAAACTCCTTGCATAGTTTGCGTAAAGTCAGCTGAATGAAGTTCAAGAAACCATGGAGGGCAACGGGCCATACGTGTAACCAAGATAGGCTCTACTGATGAGTCCAAGAAGTAGAGAACCTTGGAAAAGCATGCTAGGAACCTGCACTAAATCTCTGGCCACATCTGGATTTGATGAGAGCAGCAGGCCAACAGCAAACATTGACAAAGACAGTGCAGCACCAGCAAACGGCCCCGCCAGCGAAATGTCAACTTTTGTGCTTCGATCAGGAATAATAGATTTGAACTACACCAAAAATATCTGATGAGCAGTAATATTGCATGTGAATTATCCAAAACATTATGCAAATATGTCAGGAGTGCGTTAGGCTCTTAAGATAACCTACAATTGCTCTATGTTTGCATAGATTGTATCAGTATTTATGAATTAGAGACAGGAATCCTTAATAACTACATCTTGATTAATGTTTCTTTAATATGTTGCACAGAGCTTGTTTTCTACACTTGAAAAGGGAAACATGTTTGCTTCATATTGCTAGGCATGAAAAGTTTATTTCTATATCATTAAATCTGATAAAATAGTATTTATGTAGATTTTAGTCACAAGCAAATTTCAACAGTTTAGCAAATAAATAAATAAAAAAGTAAACTGCTAATGTACAGCACGAATATATCTTCGGAAAACAACCAAACATTCAAAATGTGTCAAATATAACCTCCACAAATCTTCACCGGCACTATCTTTTGTTCTTTATGCAGGTGTGTGAATTTGCTTTTTCATTTCATAAATCTCAATGCACCCCAAACCATGCTTCTTATAAAAGGTTTTAGGTCTTATCAAGTAGGGAAAACAACAAGCATCATAAACATTGTGGTTAAGGTCAAGATAAATAACAATTGGGGGAGCAATTCTTTTCCAATTTAATGTATCAATGTCAACTGTTTCCTTACAGAAATAGCTAGAAGTATACCTGGGTGATCGCACCAAAGCTGCCAAGGGTAATGTTAGGAATGAAGAACGGAATGCTCAGCTTTACTTTTTTGGGGAAAGCAGCCAGAAAGTGACCAACTTCCTGCACATAGAGTCTCTATCATATAGGAAACAAAACACATAAAACTTAAGAGCATCACTTGGATCTGTGCGATATGGTTCATCCTGAAATTGATTAATACAAAGTTAAACATTCGATGCAATTGTGTAACAGATGAAAGCGTTAGGATCCAGAGGTAGGCAATTAGAAATTACCCATTTGAAGGGATGGTTGGAATTAAATTTGGGGTTCCCTTAATAAGTGGTACTTCAACAACTTTTCTTTTGTGGCCAACAATACACTTCAATGGTTCACCATAACGGCTTGGGCTCTGTTTATTTCATTACTAAGGATAGTTGGTTACGGTTAAGTTTCTTCAAAAAAATTGGATACTGGGTAATTTTAGTACGGTTTGAATGTAAAGATACGACTGATGTAATCACTAATCTGAGTGGTGGTAATTTTTGCATGACAGAAGAATAAATACCACATTTCATTGTTTAGTCTTTTTTACATCCTATTCTCCCAAATTCGTACACGGCAAGGCTGTGGTAAGAGCACACCTGTAAGTCTATCTTGTTTATTTGTAAGAAAAGAGAAACGGGTCTTAGAAACTTGCTAACTACAACAACACATGTAAGCACTGGATCTGAGTGAACTTAAGTAATGATATAAATAAATAAATAAATCTATTCAGGATCATAGATTGGACATCAGTATCTAATTGCAAGAAATGCAGGATATGAAACTATGATAATGAAACCTATGGGACAGCGTCTTGAGATGGTTGCAATCCACCAAATAATAAGCATACCTTAACGAGAATGGTGTTAAGTGGATGGTACAATAGACAAATGAGCACTACAGGTATTTTTATTGGCCAATAGCCATAATTACTTATTCATTTGCCATCAGCTAACTAAAAGAAGTAAAGTTTGCTAAAAATAAACTAGAGGGAGCAGCACAAATGTGCTTGTGGAATTAGAGCTCAAGAAACAAATAGAAGGTGCTACCAATTCAAGCAGCTACATGAAATGAGGATACAAAGTCTTGAAAATCATTTTATTCTCAGTGAACAAAGGGCAGTATCATTACCCGCTGAGATGTTTTTCAGTTGTTAATGAGTAGACTGAGTGTGGTAGCATATACGAGAGATTTACTTGCAGCATATACAAGGGTGGTAATGCGATTAATATTCAAGAATCAAGATGATACATAAGGCACTTTAGGTCATAGATAGTGGAGGAAATGCATAAAATATGTGTTTGTATCGATTGTTATGACCTGGTTAATACAACCCTTAAGAGTTCAATTAGGGGAACATTCTTTTGATTTAATAAAGTGGCTTATGTGTTTCACATCATGAGTCTACATTGATTAGCAACCAGGTACAGCAAAAATGATCAAGTCGTAGGTGCATTCCAACATGAAACTGTCATATTATATCATCGTATCTTTTTTTTTTTACTTTGACCACATTAAGAGTGAGCGCAAGTATGGGCAAGACTATAACACCAAGTACGATATAATGCAAGTTACATAAGAAAATAAGTTTACAAACTGGAATGGGGAATGGCAAAATGTAGGCTAGGTTGCAGTAGGACTTCTAGACTCTACATCCCAGAAGAAATATGATGAAGCAAGAAATTAAAGACGCTAAACTATGCATTCCTCCAAATAGAACATAGACCAAAACATTGCAATAAACTTGATAAATGCATTTTCTAAAGGCAGACAAACCAATAGGAGGTTGAACTTACATGAAATATTAGGATTCCCAATACACCATAAGCTAGTGGCAGTGCCGAGTCCACAAAAGGGAAGAGCATCTCCATATCTGGTGGTTCAACGGCATTTGGATCTGTGAAGTATTTTGCCACTTCTGGTGGAAGACGGTTTATCTGCTCAATTGAAGTTGATAAAATAAATAGAAGTCCCCTAATAAAGAACAAGCTATCTACATTTTCTGATATAGCACTGGCATTCAAAACATGAAAGCAAAGGTGCAAGGTGCACATAAACGCAAAAAATAACAACAAAGAGGTTAGGCAATTAGCACACCTGCGATGCAATACCTAACTCCACAGATGAACCAATAGTTAAGATGAATAGCAACAGGGCTATGACATATTGCCACAGTGTAGTTGACCCTGGTTCTGAAACTTCTTTCCGCAACAAACCAAAGCTAACACGAGGTCCACCGCGCGGATCAAGGTCTTCTGAATTGGGTTCCTCCACCATAAAGAGATTGTACTTATCACCAGTGACCTCAACCAGCTGCCTGTGGAGTTTTGCAAATACCTCTTCTCTGTTTCCTCTTAAATTTCCAAGGAAGAGAGTGCCCTCACCAAGGTCTCCAAATGGCTCTTCCTTGGTAACCCAAAAGGTAGAATATCCAAAAAGCTTGTCCTTAATTAGTTTTACATCAGCAGGATCAACTTTCTCAGGTCCAAGAAGCTCCATCAATTTAAAAGAATCAGCCTGGAAAGCATTGTAACCAGGTCCAACAGGCGATATTGTTGGCGGCTAGAAAAAATAAAATGGCAATACGTTGTAGTTAGCCTTGTCAAACGAACACGCAGGCAACAAAACTCATAAATATCCACATAACACAAAACTTATTCACTCCCTTTTTCTAGTAACCTTTACTTTCTTCCGTAGCAAATACTCCAATTTAGTCTCTAAAGTATCTGCTTTGTTCTAATTGAGTCCATTAGTTTTATTTTCTCCAGTTTGGGCCTTCAAATATCCAAAACATGAAGTTTGTTCTATTCCAATTTAGTCCCCCAACAATCAAAGTTGATCAGATTTAGTCCTTAAGTTAGCTAAAACAAAACAAAGGGTCTAAATTTGAAGAAGAAAAAAATGAATTCTTCAATAACTACATTTAAGTACAGCTACCAAAACCCTTAAAATCAATGCCTATAAGTGCCCATTTTGATTACATTTATGGTACCATTAATCACTAATTACACAAACTCAACCTAGATAAACTCTTAGTTCCAACGGCAACATATTTAATAGCCACTCGATTCAAAAGTTACAGTAGAACTTCCATAACCCTCTTCAAAACAAACTGAAATTACAAGAAATGAAACCTAATTGCAGTGTTCACCAATTGTTTGGAAAGAAAATTACCCTAGAAGAAACAGATGCAGGTATCTTATCCGAATCAAACTCATCACTGCGCCTCTGGGCCACTTCCTGTGGCTGTGTTTCCTTCAAATTCGAATCGTTCGACAAATTATCATTACCGTTTCCAGCATTATCATCACTGCTATTGTTGTTACTGCTGTGACACCTAAACCTCTCGAAACCACTGTACCAAACCACTTCCCTCCTTCTGCACAAGAAACACAGACTCTTTGTCTTCTTCGTCGCGTCAATCGAATTGGTGCGCGCCATTATTTGAATTCTGTTGGTAAATGAATTTGTAACGGGCCATGAACGCGGTTTCAAATTCACAGGGCCGAAGCTACAGCTCGTGAGCGTTCCCATTGATTGAATGATGAGAAGAGAGGCTGAGTGTATAGCTGGTTTCAGTGAAACATTTGAACGGAGCTATGAGCTGATTGTTGTTGGGGGGCGTATCGGGAGAGACGAATCGATAGCTCAGCGACCCCAGATGGCTTGTGGCACCTATCTTCTTTCGCGGATTTTTGCACACATAAAATATAATATAATAATTTTAAAATAAAAGAATTTTTACCTCGCTATCTTTGGATAGTTTTCTTTTTAAATAAGTATTTTTAAAAAAGCTTTTGTGAAAATCTAACAAGAGCTTGAGATGAGGATGCGGTGGCTGCTCCTTCTCGCTCCCTAAGAGCACCACCCACAACGCTATCACCGGTAGTTGGCGGGGAGCTGCTGACGGTTAGCAATAAAATATATTTTTTTGCATCACCGTCGGAGGGAAACGCTAGCAGCGTGCAGTGGGAGACGTTTTGCCGGCGGGGAGACGCCAGCGGTGGGGAAAAAATAACAATTAAAAAACTAAAGACAAACATTTAAACTTATTCATTCACTGGAAGGGAAGACATACAACTCGTTAATAAAATAATTGCAACATATAAATTCGGGTCCGAAAAAAAATAAAATCTTGGAACAATACATTAACGTCCACTTTGTTTGGTTTTGACGAGCATCCACCAATGCTTCCACACAAACGGGTGCCTTTCCGTTCGCCAATACACTTCCTCGACCAACGCTATTACCTCGTCATCGGATCGACCT